>JZKD02S2266164.1:519304-533165 GCA_000966675.3 Picea glauca
TTTTTGTCCAAGACTCTCTGATTTGTTGCCACATATCCTCCTTGATACTGAAGGCCTCGATTTACTTCTCAGCTTCAAGAATTTGATGATCCCTCTCCTTGAACACTTCCAAACCTCCAAATACACAGAGTGTCAAAGGACGTTAAGACTATCCTCCATGAAACTCTCCTAGATCTCACGGTCTAGAATGATCTTGATTCCTCCAAATGTATATTGCTCGTTGATTGGGAAATTTTTAGTGGGCTCCTCCCTACTGAATATTTTTCTTCCGCTATCTCTTATGAACTTGTTCCTCCTCGAAACTTAAGATTCTTAGATTTTTTCTTCTTTCACAGTCCTTGCACTTCTCAAAATGACTTCTTCAACACTTAGCCAAATGTCGACCCTGTGCGCACCTTGCAATAGGTTTCTTTCAACTTAGTCCCTTGATGGGTGACTGTGCACACCTTGCAACAGTTCTCACATGACTCAATTTTCCTCCTAAATAATATGACCTTGAGTGTGTTTATACCGATGCACACCTTGTGTGGTCCTCTGCACTCTTTTCAAACAAAGCTTCATGTTATCTCTCCTAAGCTTCTGAGTCAAACTAGACTCTGTCAATGCACACCTTGCAGACACTATGCACTCCTTGCATGAGATCGTAGAAGAGAAACAATTAAACCTTATCTAATCCTCATAGATTCATACATTCAACCATGTAATGCATTCATAACATAATAACAAGTAATAATAGAGAATTGCAATTAAATAAAAATCCTACCATTCATTCAGATAGACACAGTAACAACAATCCCAAACATTTTGGATGAACGCTTCTCTATTATATTCATTCAAATGATATGTACATGGGTTCATACAAATTTAATAAGCTTCAAAAACCTTGACAATAACAACTTCAACAATTTTTAGCAGCCTCATTTGGGCATACAATACATATATTTATACAATAAGGGCTCATAGAGATTTTTCCTCCCACTACGTTAGTGTTATCTAATCAAAGTAAAATATTTCAACCACTAAGTCTTATTACAATAAAGGATGGGTATAGATAGATAAGAGTGAATTCTTTATATCTATACTACTATTTATTACATTAAAGAAAATACAATCTCCATCGATATCACGCGATGGTTCAACATCTTATCATTTAAGAGCTTTAATTACAATCCTTTCGAGATATTTATATGATACGCCATACTTAAATTTTAAAATTCACTTCAAAATGCACGTTGGGCACTGAGTTGTCCTCCACTTGCATGTTTATGACGATGCTCTTGCATCATACTCCTCTAGAAAAAAAATCATGGACTCCTGGCAATGAGCTCCTGCACTGACTTTCCATGCTTATGAATATCTGCTTCACTTATCCAACTAGCATCTTCTATTGGGTGTCCCTTCCACTTTACCAAATACTCAAAATAAGTCTTCCTCCTGGTCTTCTTACCAATCCTCCAATCTATGATCTCCTCCATCTGCGTATTTTTTGATATAGGCATTTGTTTCTCCCAATGGATCTCTTTTTGATCTTTTGATAATTTTGTGCCATCCCCCTTGTAAGACTATAGGTCTGAAATGTTGAATATGGGTGATATACCCACATCCTCTGGTAGCTCTATCTCATAAGAATTAGCATAAAATTTCCTTAGGATCTTGCACGACCTTATTTTCTTCAATTTCAATTTGTTATGTGTTCCCCTTAGGAACCTTTCCTTCCTGAGATGTGCCAAAAATTGATCTCCCACTTCAAATTCAAGTTCTCTCCTATGCTAATCAAATCTTCTTTTATATTATCTAATGTTGTTCTACAACTTCTCTTTGATCTGATTATGAATCTTCTTCATTTCTGTAGTGAAGTATTCTTCTCTAGTTCTTTTGAATTCATTCTGATCCAAATATATCAACTCCGATACTCCTCTTGGCTTCAATCCATATACTATTTGGAATGGAATTCTTCATGTACTCCTATTTGGTGAGTAATTGTATGCAACCTCTGCTTGTAACAGAATCTAATCCCACTGACTATGATGTTCAGTGACCAGACTCAAAAAATTTCCTAAAATTTGATTTACCACCTCAATATGTCCATGTGTTTGAGGGTGATATGTTGAACTGAAGGAGATTTATGTTCCCATCATCTTCCACAATGTTCTCCAGAAATGACCAAAAAATTTAATGTCTCTATCTTAGACAATACTCTTGGGAACCCCATGAAGTCTCACAACTTCCTTGAAAAACATATTTGCAATGTGTGTTGCATCATTAGTTTTCTAGGATGGGATAAAGTGTTCCATCTTTGAGAATCTATCAAATACAAAAAATATGGAATCGCTTCCCCTTTGTGTTCTTGGAAATACCAACATGAAATCCATGCTTGTTGCATCCCAAGGCCTATCTGGAATAGGAAATGGTTGATATAACCCAGTGTTTTGTCCCTTTCCTTTTGCATACTAGCAAATATTACATATTTTTACAAATTTCTTTACTTCTTCCCTCATACCTGGCCAATAGTATGAACTGTTCAATTGTGAAAATGTCTTGTCATGGCCAAAATGTCCTGCTAGACCTCCATTATGTTTTCCTTCAGCATATTATCTCTCATCGAGCACTTTGGTATGCATAACTAGCTACCCTTAAGCAATAATCCATCTTGAATCTGATACTCAGTCCAATGACTTTTGTCTTTAAGTACAGGATTTTCACATGCTTCATACGCCTCTTTAAAATATGGGTCATCACAATACATTTCCTGAAGGTGTTCAAACCTTAAGGTTTTCACTTGAAATTCCCGTAGAAACAGACATCTCCTGCTCAATGCATCAAAAACCTTTTTATCATTACCAGAAATATGTTTAATGACAAAAGTAAAATTTTTCATAAACTCTATCCACTTTGCATGTCTTTGATTTAACTTCTCATGTCTGGTTATGAATTGTAAAGCCTTATTATCGTTGTACAAAACAAATTCTTTTGGAACAAGGTAGTGCCTCCATTTCTTTAAGGCTTGAATTACTGCATAAAATTTTTTATCATATGTGGAGTACTTACTCTTGGTGCCATTCAACTTCTCACTGAAATATGCAACAAGCCTATTGTCTTGGCTCAAGACTGATCCAATTTCTACTCCACTAGCATCACATTGTACTTGAAACGTCTTCCCGAAATATGGAAAGAACATAATTGGTTGTTCTATTATCTTCTCCTTTAATATCCTGAAAATTTTCTCAACTTCTTCTGTCCACTTAAAATACTTATGCCTCTTCTTCACCGTATCTAATATTGGTGCACAAATACCACTGAAATTTCTAATGAACTTCCGATAGAAACTTTCTAATCCATGGAAGCTTCTCATCTCTAATATGCTCCTTGGCGATGTCCATTCTCTGATTTCTCTCATCTTCTCTGGATCCATCTTCAATTCATTTGAAGAGATTACAAAACCCAAGTAAATGAGTTATTTCTTCATAAAAGAGGATTTCTTCAGATTTATCAGCAACTTCTTCAACTACAATATTCTCATTACTAATGTTAAGTGCCTTAAATGATTTTCTCTAGTTTTACTAAAGATTAATATATCATCTAGATATACAATCACAAACTTACCAATAAAATATTTTAATACCTCATTCATCAACCTCATAAAAGTAGTTGGGGTTTTTGTCAATCCAAGTGCAATAACGATCCACTCATACAACCCTTCATTCGTTTTGAAGGTTATTTTCCACTCATCACCTTCTCTCATCCTTATCTAGTGATTTCCACTCTTCAGTTCTATTTTTGAAAAATAATTTTCTCCTCTCAAACAATCCATTAAGTCATCCATCCTGAGAAAATGAAATATGTACCTAACGGTGATTTTTTTTATGGCTCTTGAGTCTGTACACATTCTCCATCCTCCATCCTTTTTTGAACTCACTACAGTTGGTACTGCACATGGAATCAAGCTTTCTCTGACTAAACCCTTGTCCATCAAATCTTGGACTTGTTTCTTTACCTTCTCATTATCTTGAGGTGTTAGTCTGTACGTTGTTTTGCTCATAATACTTTCTCCCGGTATGAGATCAATGTGATGTATGATACTCTTGGTGGGTGGAAATGAGTGAGGTAACTCATCCACTACTATGTCAGTAAAATTTTCTAGCAAACCCTAAATTTCTTTAGGCAGATCATCCATATAACTACTCGTAAGGATGATTTTGGGCTTCCTCACCACAATAAATTGCATCTGTTGTTCCTTCTTTTTTTCACTTAAGAGTTCCTTTCCACTCATGAGAATTATACATGTGCTAGCTTCTTCCTTCACCTTCTTATCCTCTATTGGTAGTAGCATGTTTGTTCTACCATTTTCCTCTAGGGTATAAGTATTTTTTCTCCCATAATGAATGACATTTCTTTCAAATTTCCATGGTCTCCCCAACAAGACATGGCATACATCCATGGGAATCACATCACACAAAATCTCATCTCTATATCCTCATGTATTAAATTCAACTAGGCATTGTTTAGTTACCATTATCTGGTGTCCTTTCTACAACCATGAGACTGTATATGGATTTGTATGTGAAGTTGTCTCCAGCTCCAATTTTTCCACCATCTCTGTGGATACCAAGTTATCAGTGCTCCCACTATCAATTATCACCTTCCATACCCTGTCTCTGTTTTTGCAAGCAGTTCTGAAAAAATTGTTCCTCTGCACTAGTTTTTACACTTCTAGCTCTGGCTTCAAGAGAACCTTATTCATCACCAAGGATCTCCCATCTTCTGCACCTTTGTTCTTATGAAATGTGGGCTTCACTTACTCCTTATTTATTTCTCTTGGGGCATTCCCAAGACATGTGTCATGTTTTTCCACAGGCATAACACTTCACCTCTCCTCCTCTGCCTCTTCCTATTCCCTGAGGAAAATCATTCCTTCCACCATCCTATCTCCCTTGGGAACTTCCTCCTCTTTCTGGGTGACTATGCAATTTTCCAGTCTCAACCTTGGGATTTTGTGCCTTGTCATGGATAGTTACCTTACCTCTGTTTAGACTTCTCCCTATGTTTTGTTGTCTCTGTTTCCTGGATAATTTCTCTTCTTCCTTCAGTGAAATCTTATAAGCATCCTCCACTATCCTCACTATTATCATGTTGATTTCATCCTGGATTTCATATATCAAGCCATTAATATACCTGGAAACCTTTTCATCATATTTTTCTCTCTATCCATCCCTGATGTTCAACTTATAAAATTCCTCTTTGTATTCTTTTACTCCTAATCGTTTCTGTCTCAGGTTCTATAACTTCTTGAACATATTTATCTGATAGTATTTAGGTATGAATTTAACCTTCATCTTGGCTACCATTATATCCCATCTCTTGATCTTTTGCTTTCCTTTACATCTTATGATAGCCTGTAGTTCATCCCACCATAGTGTTGTGTGTCCCTTCAATATGGTGACAACATGTTTTACTTTCTTCTCATCATCAACTTCTTCATAGTCTAAGTATTTTTCCATTGTTATTATCCAATCCAAAAATTGTTCAACATATAAGTTTCCTCCGTACATTTGGATTTCTATTTTTTCTCTCACTCCCAATTTGACAACAACTTTCAGCAAGCGTTCTTCTGCAACATCTTCTCCTACAGCTTCTTCAACTTCCATTTATTCGTTCTCTGCATCACTGACGTCTCCAACATCAGGTGATCTTCTTTGTGCCTTCTCCATGGCATCTAACTTTGCACAAAGTTATCTCATATCCCTTTCCACTACTGTATTTTCTACAGGTCGCTCAACACATCTTTTGGGTGGCATGGTGCTAAAGTTTTCCTTCACACATAGCTCAAAAGAAACTTTGGATCTGATACCACTTGATGCAACCCCCCTTCTCTCCTCATGGTTTCATGACCTCTCGATCAAGGATATTCAATTCACTGAGAAGAATTGGCTCTTAGAGCCTCTTATAAACCATGAAATCAATTCACATAGGCCCCATTTGGTTACCCACACAAGCTTGTTTCACCTGCGCACCCTTTCTCTGGCACTTCTAGTAACTCTAAATGGAGAGCGTTATATCCTCTACTAGGAATTTCCTCCTTATGACCATGGGCTATCACCTCTAGATTTCTCCCTTCATGACTTTGGGATTTGATGGTTTTGAGTGTAGTTGAATCCTTTTTCAACAAACTCCAGACTGACGAAATCACCCAGAGAATATCTACAGCCCACGCTTCTCTGAAAACCAACAGTTGTAATTCACTTTGGGAATCCATCTTCGAGAGTTCCTACCATTCCAAACACCCTTTTCCCTGGAGTGATTCATACCCGGAGCTACGATAGAGAATCATGTGCTCACCTCGATCAATGGTCAATATTCATCCCTTGTTCCCACTTCGAAAAAATTCCAGTCAACGCTCCTCTAATCTCTTTCTCTTAGAGTGTCAATCCTTCAAATTAAATCTTTGTTCTCCAGGTGTCCCTCCATTCATCAAAAACTCCTGTTGACTCTAGACTTCTATAATTTTGACCTTCAAGAACTTACTCTTCAATTTCCCCTGAAGTGTCCTATCACTGAAGTGATATATCTGACGCTACGTATTCAAACAACGGACGACTAAGATTAGCTTCTTACGTCTAGAGCTTCATATGAATTCTGGTCAATGGATCTACTTCCTCCTAATATTTTCCTCTGGAGCGCACACTTATGGATTGCACGATTTGATGACGTGTGTCCTTCTCAGATCAATGACCACAATTGACTCCAACAATTTTTTCTTTGGGAGTTTTGGCTTCACAACTCTCACTTTCCTCTAAAGCACTCTTTTCCTGGAGCACACAGATCTCCACTATGTGTCCTTCCCGTATCCAACAGTCTAGGTCTCTTCGTCCTTCACGACTTCAACAAAAATTTCTCTTTTCTCCATGAAAATATCTTGGAGATTTGTTTCTCGAACTCTCTGATATGTTTCCATGTATCCTCCTCGATACTAAAGGCATCGATTTACTTTTTAGCTTCAGGAATTTGGAAATATTGTTCCTTGAACACTTCCAAACCTCTGAATACATGGAGTGTCGAAGGACCTTAAGAATATTCTCCATGCAACTCTCCCAGATCTCATGGTATGGAAATATCTTGATTCCTCTAAATGGATCTTGCTCCTTGATTGGGAAATTTTCAGTGGGATCCTCCCTATTGAAGAATTTATGTTCGCTATCTCTTTTGAGCGTGTTCCTCCTCCAAACTTAAGATTCTCAAAAATTTTGTTCTTGCACACTCCTTGCACTTATAAAAATAATTTCTTCGACACTTAACAAAATGTCGATCATGTGTGCACCTTGCAACATGTTTCTTTCAACTTAGTCCCTTGATGGGCGACTATGCACTCCTTGCAACAGTTCTCACACAACTCAATTGTTCATCCTGAACAATATTACGTTGAGTGTGTTTCTACCTATGCACACCTTGTGTGTTCCTCTGCACTCTTTGCAAAAAAATCTTAACATTATCTCTCCCGATCTTCTGATTCAAGCTAGACTCTGTCAGTGAACAGCTTGTGGACACTATGCACTCCTTGCATGAGCTCGTAGAAGAGAAACAATTGAAACTTATCTAATCCTCACAGATTCATACATTCAACCATGTAATGCATTCATAACATAAGAACAAGTAATAACCAAGAATTGCAATTAAACAAAAAGCCTACCATTCATTCAGATAGACACAGAAACAATAGTCCCAAACATTTTGGATCAATGCTTCTCTATTATATTCATTCAAATGATATGTAGATGGGTTCATACAACTTTGATAAGCTTCAATAGCCTCGACAATAGAAAATTCAATAACTTTCAGTAGCCTCATTTGGGCATTAAAGACATATATTTATACAAGAAGGGCTCATAGATATTTTCCCTCTGACTACCTTAGTGTTATTTAATCAAAGTAAAATATTTCAACCACTAAGTCTTATTATAATAAAGGATGGATACAAACAGATAAGAGCAAATGCTTCAAATATATACTACTATTTATTACATTAAATAAAATACAATCTCCATTGATATCATGCGATGGTTCAACCTCTTATCATTTAAGAACTTTAATTATAATCCTTTCAATATATTTATATGATACACCATCCTTAAATTTTAAAATTCACTTCAAAATGTGCACTGGGCACTGTGTTTTCCTCCACTTGCACATTGATGACGATGCTCCTACATCAGTTTCCTAACTTATGAAATTATTCAGTTAATGGAGATTATGGAGTTGTTGGAAATTATGCAGAATGATGGCAATTATGCACTTGATTGGAAGTTCTAGTAGTCAAACTTTCCACATCATTCTTGACCCAATGAAGAGGAATATAAAAAATATAAAATATGGGTTTTTTTTAGAGTAGGGTCATCTAAGCGATATATGACTCAAATCTTCCAAAAGTTGAAAACAAGGGGTGTATGGTTGAGATTTCCAAAACTGGTTTGACTAGCCTACAATTATGTAGCTAAGTGATTTGACCAATTGGTGACCCACATCCACAAATTTGGGCACATGGATCTCATGGGATATGTTGTTATTATTTTATTCAAATTATCTTATATCAAATCCAATATTTGGTGGTGAAATATCCACATGTTTAGGATCTAGGATTTGTTAGTTGCAAATCCACTTGTTTAGGATCTGATCTCATCTTGTTGTAACTCATTTTCCTTTTGGGAAGGAGAATCTTATGTATAAATGTCATATGATATCATTCATCTTGTATAGTTCATATTTAATAGTGAAGGAGTTAGAGAGTTAGATAGTTATAGAATTGAAGAGAAGGATCAATGTAATCATTTTGATGTTGGAATAAATAGCATGTTGTTTCACATCAAGAGTTCTCTATTTTAGTTCTTCTTAGAAGTATATTTCAAGAGAACAACGTCCCCCTCTCTCTAGTATATCCTGTTGAAATAGTTTCCTTTTGTTGTGTGGTTTTATTTCATTAATTGTTCATTTCAGTTATTGTTCATTCCTTTATACTCTTTCATTTATGTAAGTGTGGTTTCCCTACAAAATTAGGCATTGAATGTTGAGTTTATTTAGTAATCACAAAACCAGTTGATTCTCTTGTTTATCAACCAAATGAATGTAACTAAAAGTTGGAATATAATTCCATTGACCTCATTTGAATTTTATAGAATTTCATTTCTACAATTCGATTTCTGCAACTGTGATTGACCGAGTGTGGTGTGCATCAATTCATTCCTTTGAATAATTTTCATTTCTAGTTTTATCAAGCTATAATAATTAGTCAATCCATGAATTATATAACTAATAATTGTAATAGATCTATTGTATCCTTGACTCTGATTCTTGGAAGTTTCTATTCAATAAAATAACTGTTTATTCATCTTTCTTAGCTTATAGTGATTTGCCTACTCTTGCATATATTTTGTTGGAATCTCACAAGTCTATAGAGATCAGATTGATGAACTTAATGTAGCAGAGTTCAATCAATAGAACTAACTGAATTTTTTGGTTTCATTTTTGGAGGAATAGAAATTGGTAATTTAGTTTTCAGTATTTTCATTTAATAATTGATGCATGGAAAGGGAAACCTTCTCATTCCAACAATCAACTTGGTGACAACAAGTTATTAGTAGCATGAGTTGTCTGAATACATAATTTTCATTGAAATATATATATATATATATATATATATATATATATATATATATATATATATATATATATTAGTCAATACCACTCCATACACTAATCCATGTGTAAGATAATGATTACCAGAAAATGAGTACAATCCAAAAACGTACACAGATTGTTTAGAAAAGTAATATGTTACTCCAAGAGATCTCTCGAATCCTATCAAAAATAGGGAACACATTTCCATCTCAAGAGGAGTTGATCCTAACATTCATAAGTAAAATATATGAATCTCATAATGGAATAAAGGAGAAAAAGGTAAATGAATAACAAGTATATCGGGTAGTTTTTCCTAATTTTCTTTGCATATATGGAGAAGAGACCAAAGATGTATGGACAACATCAAATGAAGAGAATATTTTGGAACCTAAAATTGAAGGGTCTCTTGGTAGTTTGTTCCTAGATCCTTTTTGCAAGAGCCAAATATTTGAATATCTAGAATGTGTGACAATAAAGGATACGCAGGAAGATAATACTTATGAATAATAGAACCAAGGGAGCAGTGATTATATCGAATAATGGTTCCAAACAAAAAATAGGTCAGGACACCACTTCATTCTTCAATATCTATTGTCATAAAAGTAATTAGATCAATTGGCCCCTCATATCCAGACAACCATAAAGGTACATTTTCCATACTTTTATATGAGTATATCCCTAATATTGTTGCACACGTGGTTTCATTGGAAGTACTCCTATACTTGAAAAGGGGTTCTCATTTTTCTCAAGTAGGGTAGGGTAGTGTAGAAATAAATGGATAACAATAATAAGAAGGGGTTGTTCTTAGATCATGACTAGATCTCTCATAGCCTAGATGTCCTTCATTTAGGGAAGATGATTTTTTCTATCTTGGATCAATTCCTGTCAGTCCTTGCAACAATTTCTTTAGCATTCAAATCATCTATGATTCTTTATCATTTGGTACACCTATCCCTAATATATTCTAAAGAACCTAAGGTAAAAATCACCTTTCCTACTCAAGTATCTTGTCATATAAATACCATATTCTCAAATATTTGTTTGGTCATGAAAGAACACCATGCTAAGGAACATTAGTTACCATATACTTGTAACTTTATTGCATGCCTTCATCTTGTTCTCATTCATACCTTACCAGAAACTCAAGAGAAAAAATAACAAGAAGGAAAGAGATTATTAACTATGTGGGATTATCCTTGTTGCATGAGGACATGCAAGATATTGAGTATGAGGGATATTTTGTACCCCATATTTGATATGTTTAGAAGGATTATTTTACTTATTTTTGTATCTCTTTCCTTTTTATCTTTCACTCATTCACACCTTCATTGCCATATGTTATTTGATTTTCACCGTCATTACCCATGTTCACTCATATGAACTTCAAAATAATAATAATGTTAAAAAGATGAATATTCCTTTTATTAATGATTATTTGGGGCATATGAGTTTGTTTCCTAACTTGTGAAATTCAGTAGTTGTTGGCAATTCTGCAGTTGTTGGCAACTTTGCAAAATGTTGGCAATTTTGCAACTGATTGCCAATTTTGGCAGTCAAAATTTCTAAAACATGACTCATTCTTGACCAGATGAAGAGAAATATAGAAAATATAAAATATGGATTTTGTGGAGAATAGGGCCATTTAGGTGACGTGTGGGGAAAATTTTCAAAATGTTTAAAACAAGGGGCGTATGGTTGATATTTCTAAAACTAGTCTAATAAGCCTACAATTCTATAGCTAAGTGGGTTGACCAAGTGGTGGCACATATCCATGAATTTGGGAACATGGATCTCATGGGATATGCTTTTATTATCTTATTCAAACTATATTATATTAAATCCAATATTTTGTGGTGAAATATACACATGTTTAGGATCTAGGATTCATTAGTTGCAGATCCACTTGTTTAGGATATGATCTCCTCTTGTTGTAACTCATTTTCCTTTTGTGAAGGAGAAGCTTATGTATAAATATGATAAGATATCATTCAACATGGATAGGTCATAGTTAATAGTGAAGGAGTTATAGATTTAGATAGTTAGAGAATTGAAGAGAAGGATCATTGTAATCATTTTGATGTTGGAATAAAGAGTTTTTTGTTGCACATCAAGAGTTCTCTATTGTAATCCTTCTTGGGAGTACATTCCAAGAGAGGCAATGCCCGATCTCTCTAGTGTACACTGCCCAAACAGTTTCCTTTCTTTTATGCAGTGTTGTTTCATTAGTTGTTCATTTCATTTATTTTTCATTCCTTTATACTCTTTCTTTCTGCAAGTGTGGTTTCCCTACAAAATTAGGCATTGAAGGTTGAGTTACTTCAGTAATAAAAAAAACTAGTTAATGCATTTTTTTTTCAACCAATGGAATGTAATTAAAAGTTGGAATATAAGTCCATTCACCTCATTTGAATTCTATAGAATTTCATTTATGCAATTTCATTTCTTCAAGTGTGGTCAGTTGAGTGTGGTGGGCATCAATTGGTTCCTTTGAATATTTTTTTGTTTCCCGTTTGATCAAGATAAAAGAATTAGTCAAGCCATGAAGTATATAACTTATCATTGTAACATATATCTTGTATCCTTGACTCTGATTATTGGATGTGTCTTTTCAATAAAAGAATTTTTTATTTATCTTTCTTATCTTAGATTTAGTTGCCTACTCCTACATATATTTTACTGGAACATCACAAGTCTATGGAAACCAGATTGATGAATTTAATGTAGAAAATTTTGATTAATATAACTGACTAAATTGTTTGGTGCCATTTCCAGAGAGATGCTAAAGTGAATAGGCATTGGTATTTTGGTTTTAAATCTTTTCATTTAAGAGTTGATGCATGGAAAGGGAAATTTTCTCATGCCAACAATCAACTTGGTTATAGCAGGGTCTTAGTAGCATGATTTTTCTGAATACATGCCTTAGTTTGAAATAATTTTTTTTATTTTTTATTCAAGAAGACCCCCCTACACTAATCCATGTGAAAGACAAGGATTATCAATAAACGAGACGCCTTCACAGATGTGCAATGATTGTTGAGAAAAGTAATATGTTACTCCGATATATCTCTCGAATCCTAGCTACAACATGGAACATATCTACATCTCAAGAGGAGATGATCCTAACATTCATAAGTAACATATTTGAATCTCATAAAGGAATAAAGGAGAAAAAGTTCCATGAACAACAAGAAGATTTGGTAGTTTTTATTGATTCTCTTTACAGATATGGAGAAGATACCAAATATGTATGGACAACGTCAAAAGAAGAGTAGATTTTGGAACCTGAAATTGAAGGGTCTCTTGCTAGTTTGTGCCTAGATCCTTTGAGCAAGAGCCAAATATTTGAAGATATGAAATGTGTGACAACAGAGGATATGCAGAACGATAATACTTTTGAAGAAGAGAACCAAGGGAGAAATTATTATATCGAAGAATGGTTCCAAACAAAAATACGTCTAGGACACCACTTCATTCTTCAACATCTCTTGGTATCAAAGAAATTATATCAGTTGGCCCATCATATCTAGAAAACCATAAAGGTACATTTTCCATACTTGGATATGAGTATATTCATAATAGTGTTGCACACATGGTTTCATTGGATGCACTCCTATACTTTAGAAGAGGCTCTCATTTTTCTCAAGTAGGGTAGGGTAGTGTAGAAATAAATGGATAAAAATAATAAGAATAGGTTGTTCTTTGATCATGACCATATATCCCATAGCCTAGATCTCCTTCATACATGGAAAATTTATTTTTCTTTCTTGGCTCAGCTTCGGTCAGTCCTTGCATCAATTTATTTATCATTCAAATGATGTTTGATTCTTTAGTTAGAGGAACTGCATAGTGGGTGCCATAAAACCTATAAAATGAATTATTTATTTATTTGAATAAGCCTCAATGGAATTGAGGATTAAATTTCCCAATAGTCCATAATTCTTCTCAAGTTTCAAATGCATATAGATTTCACTTCATACAATTTTTTTGTTAAGCCCTAATATTGTATCATTACCCCTTAATTGGGGCATATTATATTAGTAATGTTATTTTATTTATGTTGGCTTTAGGTAATTAGTTGTAATTAAACCTCCTAGTCTCCTATGTATACCAAGGAGACATTTTCATTTTGAATCATCTTGTACTTGAACATTTAAGTGGGGTAAAAGGAGGTTTCCCCCTCGAAGAGGCTTATTAT
>JZKD02S2266164.1:533175-571079 GCA_000966675.3 Picea glauca
TTTTCATTTTGAATCATCTTGTACTTGAACATTTAAGTGGGGTAAAAGGAGGTTGCCCCCTCGAAGAGGATTATTATCTAAAATTATCTCTTTTTCAAGGCATTGAGTACTTTTTATGAGGTTTTTCTTTGCTATATTGATATTTGGTTCTTAACATTTTCAAAAGTCCAACATTCACATTGTCACATTTTCTCTTCAGTAGCAACACTTACATTTCTTGCCATGATTATTTCTTATGATCTTGAAAGCTCTAGTTCCTAAAAAAAAAAAATATTAAGATCATTTACATCATGTTCTCTTCTCCATTGCTCCTGTTTCAAAAAACAAGTATTAGTGAAATATTCATGAAGGTAAAACCTGAGCATATCAAACTTTGTTCAAATTTATTCAAAGCAGTAGCACACTAGTAGAATCCAAATATGGAACCTCATTTTTTTTGAACAAATACAAAAAATATAATGATAATGGTATGTTATTTATTCATTCAAATTTGTGGAGGGTGAAATGCTCAGCCTTTTTATGTAACCCACGCCAAAAAAATGAAGTTTTTTCAGGATCTATTGTGCACAAATAAAGGAGAATTTTGAAAAATTGCGACATGGGTTTTGTGGGAAACGTACCCATTTGGGTTCAAATCAAATAGTTTCTAACAATTATATAGTATTTGGGATATAAAAAGGATTATATTAACTGAAAATTTGTTATAAATTAAGTTGCAAACAGTTTTTGATCCGTGATTTGTTTTGGGAGTTATTTTGATCCATGAGAAATGGATCTATGAGATCTTTATCTAGATCTCTTCCACCCTGATTCAAGAGCACCAAATTTCTCTCAATACAATTAAATAAAGTTTTAATTAAAGAGTCAATGAGCATGGTGGATCGAATGGCAATAGAATTGGATTTTCCAGGCGATGTATCCATTGGCTCTGGCAGTGGAGAAGGATATCGTGATCACAATGCTCAAAATATTCTTGTGGATATCGATAACAACAGAGACCTCATCATTGATTAATTCATCCTCAGGTAATTCCTAACCTTAAATCAATTGTCGAGAGTATGGTTTCTTCCAAGTATGAAGGAGAGTATTGTGAGGTTTACAATATTGTTTGTAGAGATGTCCTTGATGAGGGATTTCAACGTCTCAAAATAAGAAACTTAATATTGAAGAAATGAAAAATATGGATTGGGAAAATTTGGAAGTGAAGATAAAAAATGGAATCAGGCCATAAAGATTGCATTTCAGGATCTTGCAAATGAGAAGCATCTTTGTGTTCAATATCTTTTAACAACTAGGTTATATTTAGGGCACCTTCTTTGTTGAAACTACAAAAGTTGTTATTATGCATCTTCTGAATATTGTTAAGTCAATTGAAATAAGTCACTGGTCTCAGAAAGTCTCTTTAGGATTTTCAACATGTATTAGAGACTCTTGGATCTTCTTCCACCATATCAAGTCATTTTTTTCGGACAAGTCCTACACCAACATCAGAGAAGAAGATGATGGAATTTTTTAGGAGAGGTTTCAAAAAGGGGAGATTTGTTGAATTTGAATATTATGTTCTTGTACAGTTCATAATGTTGAGGTGATTTTTTCAAAATATGATTATCTTGATTGCAGCAAGGTTCATAATAAAAAATTTAGGAGATAATTTTCACGGGGAGGTATGAAAATTAAAGTTTGGCATGAAAATGTGGAGAGTTTGCTTGTGTATTTTAGAGAACCAGCGAATTGAATGTTTTGGGTTGGTTACATCTATGGTTGTAAGAATGATGGACAATGTTTTGGATTATTTTTACATGCATCCCTTGATTTTTTTGTTCAAAATGGATTGCATCTAGATATTATACACTTCCATGATTGGACTGGTGCACTAATTTCATGGTTGTTTTAGGAGAATTATAAACCTAGTTTCCTTGTGATGCTTACACCTCTCATTTTTGGTACTTTATTATCAAGTGTCCTTGATGTTTTTTGTACTTGGTGTGCATATTGAAATTTCACATCTTGGGACAATGCTAAGAAGAATCTTGAGGCTAGTGCGTTAGAGAATACCAGGTCTTTTGGTCCAAAAGGGTTTTATCTCCAAAAGGATGTTGTCATTATGGAAACCATTGTACCCCTCCATTCATATGCTTGGGGACATGTAATATTTTGAGTGTGGGGGAGGGGTGGAGATGTCCAATTTTTTTTTTCAAATTTCAAGTGATTTTGTAGCTACAAAAAGGCCGTTACAATGAGATTTCATTTCCCATAGGCACTTTTTGCACAAATATTGCAACTAGATGGGGCTGAATAAAAAATTTCTACGACATGGATTTTGTGCCCCATACAGAAAATTGAATACTATGCTGAGATAATTTCCAAAATTTTCATAATGAATAATTTATAGGTACATCTTGTTGGAAATATAACTAAGAGGGGGGATGAATCAATTATTTATATAAGCTTGAAAATTTTCATGTTATTTTCTTATTCTTTCTAGATTATTATTTAATGTGTTGCTGATAACTTAACATGCATAGATATAAAATATTTGATCAATCACACAGAATACACATAGACACTGATTTTTAGGAGGAAACCCATAAAGGGTGAAAACCTCTTCTTCTTAGGATGTCAATCAAGATCCAACTTTCATGTACATCACAGTATTTGAGCTCCAACTCAAATATGAGGCTAGAACCTATGATATAAAGCTACAACTTGCAGAGAGTACCAACTCTCATATTTCTATAGCACCAACTAGATGGAAGCACCAACTCCCAGGTTTCTCTAGCACCCACTAGATGGAAGCACCAACTCCCAAAATATATTCTAGCACTAACTAGAATTTAGAGGACTGCATTCCTCCCTAGCACCACCCTACCACCCTGATTTCATCTTACAAAACTTTACTTACTTTCTCTGTCTTTGATATGGTCTGTTACATCTCCATGTCGCCTATGCATCTTGCATCTTCTATATACTCTATTTCGCTTCTATACTCTACTCTTTCTCCTGCTGCGCACTCCAATTTCTCTTGTCGGCTTCTTTTCTTCCTTTATGCTCTATGTTGTCTCTTCTTGCTATACCCTGCACCTTTGATCTTCAGTTTAGGTCATGTACATGGTCACATTCTACCCACATTCATAAATCACGGAAAAAAACACACACTTCTCTATTTTTCATGTCTTTCTCACGCCAATTCCTCTGTCAGATCATCATCACAACTCTTCATCTTCTCTGGTGGTTATCCTGAATTTGTTCATCATCAATGGTCATTATCCAAATATTCTTTGGCTTCTCTGGCAGTCGTAACTCTTTGTCTTGTCTGTCAGTTACAACCAGTCATTTTTGGCTTCTTAGTCTTCTAAGCCCCTCCCTTCATGTGACCATAGGAGGTAACCATATGCCTAACCAACAGGTGTTTTGTGACTCACAACTTCGAAAATCTTGGTATGAGACATATCGATTCTCCCAACTCCCTATCTCCGAAGTGGAGCTTAGGGACGCTACCTCCTTCCTCTATTATATGTCCACGTGATCGTTGGTTATGAATTGGGGCCAAGTACTTCAGGACTTCACGTTTTGTGTCTTTGGATGTGAGCCAACCCTGACTATCCCAAATTTTGAACTCACGCCTAGGGGGCACTAGATTCATTCTCGATATGACCTTGTTCGATGATCTCATATGACCACACGATTGTGGGCGTTCCCAAAGGTGGTTTGAAATCAAACTACTTTTTGCCTCGCAATTTACCTCGAGCCTCCATGTGTTATTTATCCAAAAACATGGTTTCAACGGCCCGCCCTTAACTTATTAAATTTTGTGCACCTTCAATCCCTGCAATGTGATGGGACCGTCGATCTCACGATATTGATGGTGCTCTTGAACTGATGGTTCATATATGTCCTCTCAAGTTCTGCATATCATATCTAACCTTCCTAAACCAACGACTGGGATTTACTTCATGATCCGTGCTCTTGGAGTTTCAAATCTCAAACCCTTATTTTCTCCATACTCCAATCTTCCATAGTCAATGATCTAAGAACACCTGTCCTTCTCAATCGATGGCTCTGCCTCTACTTTGGGAATTTGACCTTTCAACCAGATCAATGGTTTTCCAGCCCCTTTCTCGATCAATGAACGAGATCTCCTTCGGGTCTCCAAACTTTTGAAATATGAAGTCTCAAACTTTACTTCCCCTCGAAGTATGCATATTACTACCATGTTTACTCTTGGATCGGACAGTTGAGGCTTACTTCCATTCTTTACCCAAAGTCCATGAGATTACACAAATATTTTCTAGATCAGATGACCCAGATTCACTTCATATGATCTGACACTTCAGATCTGCTTCGAATGATCTGACGACTAAGATCTACTTCAGATGATTCGATGGTCGAGAATTTATTTCAGCTCTTCAATCTTCAGGGATTTAAAATCTCAAATTGAAACTCTTGAAGTGATTTTTTCCGGAGCGTAACCTCCTCACATCTTTAGACCCTAAACGAATGATGTTCATTTGATCAAAATATTAGATCAATGGCTCAATCTGTCTACGATGCATCTTTGCCTTGGATTAAATCCAACAGATCTCCACATTTTCTTATCCTATCCTTCCACTTAATTTTATCCCACAGCTGACAGAGATTCAGATAATCGAATTCTCAAACCTTATGCCCCGTTTATCTTATCCTTCAATTAATTTAATCCGACAACTGACGAAAATTTGGATGATTGAGATCTCATATATTTCATCTTATCCTGTCCTTCCACTCAAAAGTGATCCAATGGTCATTGTCTCTCTTCCTCCTAAGTTTCTAATCTCTCTGACTTATAAGGTTTTCTAAGTGTTCAAGGATATCGACCTTTGCTCCTCCTGCGAGTCTGTCTCTTGGACCTCGTCTGCACTTCTGGAAACTGCTATCTCTTATGAGCTTTCTCATCTTCTTCTCTCTCGAGGTTTGGTTCGCTACTATTCTTGCCATCAATGAAAAGCACACTCTTCCTGTAAACATGCCAACAATCTCCCCCTTTGGCATTGATGGAAACCCTAGGCTGCACTATTCTGCTTAGAACTCCAATTGTAGCATCCAGACCACACATTTTTATCCCCCTTTAACATCAATGTCAAAGAAAATTGAGAGTGACTCTGTTCTCCTCCTGATTAGAGATGCAATAAGAATTATCCCCCTGATTATATATACTATGAGAAATATCCCCCTAATCAGATAGATTATTTTAACTTGATAACATGGTCACACCCAACTTCTGGCATAGATACTCAAACTAAGATTTTGCAAGCGGTTTAGTGAAGATATCAACAATTTAATCTTTGGATGGAATATAATGCAAAGAAACAGTAGTTTTGGTTACCTGTTCCCTCAATAAGTGATACTTGATGGGTATATGCTTGGTCTTGGAGTGAAATAAAAGATTCTTTGACACACGAATTTCACTATTATTATCACAATAAATTGGGATCAGTGCAGTATATTTTACCTCCAAGTCTTCAAGTGTCTAAATCATCCACAATACTTGGGTACAGTAAGTGGAAGTTGCAATGTATTCATCTTCTGTAGTTGATAAGGAAATGGAACCTTTCTTCTTGCTCAACCATGCTACAAGGAAATCTCCTAAGAAGAATGCACCTCCACTCGTGCTTTTCCTTTCATCCACGCAATTAGCCCAATCAACATCTGAATAGAATGATATTTGAAAATTCTGATTCCTAGGATACCATAGGCCATAGTTCATTGTTACTTTCAAGTATCTGAATATTCTTTTGACAACCAACAAATGACTTTGTTTAGGTACATCTTGATACCTTCCTACCATTCCAACAACATGCATTATGTCTAGATGGGATGTTGTGATGTACAATAGGCTACCTATCATAGACCTATATGAACTCTGATCAACATCAGGTGAGTCAGCATCATTGCTTAACTTGCATCCAGTGACCATAGGTGTGCTCATAGGTATAGAATATTCCATTTGAAACCTTTTCAATATTTCTCTTGAGAAATAAATATTCCTTCAGACCTCTGAGTAATTTGTAGACCAATAAAAAATGGCAGTTCCCTTATCATAGACATTTCAAATTCAGACTGCATGGCAAAAGAAAACCATTGTACCAATGAATCATTATTGCTTCTGAAGATGATGTCATCTACATAGACCAACATAATGAGCAAATAATTACCCTCCATTTTGATATATAGATTGTTTTCAACTGTTCCTCTCTTGAACCATTTGTATTGAATATACTTATCCAGTCTGTAATACCAGGCACAAGGAGCTTGTTTCAAACCATATAAGTCTTTCTTCAGCTTGCAAAAAAAGTCAGGGTTATCTTACAGTTGGAAACCCTCGATTTGTTCCATATATGCTTCTTCTTTTATATCTCCGTTTAGAAAAGATGAATTGACATCTATTTGATATACTTTAAACTGTTTATGACAAGCATAGGCAAGAAACATTCTAATAGATTCTAATCTTTCTACGAGCGCAAATGTTTCATCAAAATCCAGTCCTTCTATTTGAGAATATCCTTTGCAAACCAATATAGCCTTATTTATTAAAATATTTCCTTTCTCATTCATCTTATTTTTGTAGACCCATTTGTATCCTATTACATTTTTATTTGTTGGCCTAGGAATGAGTTCCCAAGCGACATTCTTTTCAATCAGATCCAGTTCCTCATTCACTGATTTTAACCAATTTATGTCTTTATTGGCTTCATTAAATTTCTTGGGTTCCACCATGGATATGAAGGCTATATGTTATTGCTCGGTGTCTTTGATTATCCTTCTCCTGGTTTGTACACCTTTGTATTTCTTACCAATTATATGGCTTTTAGGATGATTCTTTTGAGTAATTCTGGAGGAAGGATTTGATGTTGATTGTTGTCCTGACTCTTGTTGTCTGGGTGTCTCTTCTCCAACCGATTCATCATCTTCTTGTGACTCTGAGATTTTTTGTTCTTCATTTTTATTATTCTCATCATCTTTTTATCTGGATTAGTCCTTATTCCCAGTTGATCTTTTACAGGAGCTTCTTCATCAATTCGAACATCAATACAGTTTACTAACTTATGCATTCTTTTGTTAAAGCAAATGTATCCTTTACTGTTCATTTCATATCCTAAGAAGATACCTTCATCATCTCTACTATCAAATTTTCCCAGATGATCATCATTATTCTTGATGTAGCATTTGCTTCTAAATACTTTGAAGTGCTTGATTGATGCAAGTCGACCAAACCACAACTCTAATGGAGTTGTATCAATGTTCGGCCTTAGATGCACTTTGTTTAGAATATGAAAGGCTATATGAACAACCTCCACCCAGAAGGTTTGTGAAATGTCCCTTTCACTCATCATAGCCCTTGCCATATGTTGAACTGATCTATTTTGGCATTCTACAACTCCATTTTGTTGAGAAGTACCTGGAATAGTATATTCTCTTTTAATTCGATGTCTGTCACAAAAATCTTTGAAATATATTGACCTAAATTATCCTCCCCTGTCTGAGCGAATTTCCTTTAACTTCCTTCCTGTCTGATTCTCAGCTAACGACTTAAACTTTTTGAGCTTCTTAAACGCATCATATTTTTCTCTCAGAAAGGCAACCCACATAAGTTTGGCTAGGTCATCAATGACTAGCATAAAGTAATGTTATCCTCTAGTTCCTTCCTTTCACGATGGTCCACACAGATCCATATGAACAATTTGAAGTGGTTTCTTTGAAGATGTGAAACTCTTCTATTTGAATTGAGCACGAGTTAGCTTTCCCATTTGACAGGATTCACATATAGAGTTATTAGGTTTAGATATTCTTGGAAGTTATTTCACAGCACTTTCATTATTCAGTTTGACAATATGATCAAAATTCAGGTGTCCAAGCCTTTTGTGACATAACCAACTTTCATCAAATTTTCTTAAATGAAATTTCTCCTTATCTTCCTTCAGAACATATACATTGCTTTCAGTTCTAACCATTTTTGCAACCATCTCTCATGTGTTTACTGTCTTTACTTTACAATTCTTGGTAGTGAAAGTGACTTCACATCCTCTGTCACATATATGACTGACGCTAAGAAGATTATTCTTTAAACCATCAACAAATAATACATCTTGAGATTTGCTTCTTCCATTACTTAAGCTTACTAGACCTTTAACTCTGACCTTTGTTGGAGCATCATTTCCAAAGGTCACACTCCCTGATTTATTTTCTTTGAGTAATAAAAACTTGCTTTTGTCACATGTCATATGACTGGAGCATCCATTGTCAATATACCAGGCGTCTTTTTGTCTTTGAGCTGACCACACTAATCCACACTTGTTATCTTCAATCTTCTTCCAAACCTTGACATTTTCAGCTCTATGATTTGAATTTGGCTTATATTTCTTTAAGCGACATTCTGCAGCTTTGTGTCCATAATTATGGCAGATGTAACATTTCGGTTCATTGAATAAAGGATCATAATGATTGTTATGTTAATCTGCTTCCTTTTCCCAACCATCACATGATTTGCAGTCTATAGGTTTTTGTTACTTGGTTTTCTCATTCTTTTTTGTGGTAGATATTTATTACTTGGTTGTCTTCATTTCTCATTTCTAAATATTAAAGAATAATTTACAACTTTGTGGCCAAAGTTAGAGCAGTAAAAACAATATCCATAGAAAAAATCTTTGTACCTAGAAAATGGTTGTCTTCTTTGAGAAAGTTGATTTCTTCCATGCTAATGATTTCCTTGAGTAGAGGGTGTATTATTTATTTTTTCTACAGATTCAATTCTGGTAGTTTTTCCTTCACTCCTCCTTGGCAGTTGATTCTCTTCCTTTGTTTCTATAGGTTTGTTGTTGTCAATGGTTGTAGATTTGAGAAACTTGATGTATTCTTTGTTTCTTGGCTGACCACTAATTTATCCCTGTTCATAACCCTAACTAATTTTCAACTTCGAATTCCTTTTTTGATTCAGAATGGAGGATAATCCTTATGAGGCTTTAATACTTGTCAGATTCTGATGCTATAAGGCCTGAAATTTCTCTAGATCTTTTCTGACAATCACTACTTCAGCTTCCAATTTTTCACCTTTTGTTTCGGCTTCCTTCAATTGTTGTTTGAGAATGTATTCATTATTCTTAACTTCTTCTAACTTAACCTTCAACAGAGAAATTTCTTCAGTTGGTTCATTGCATGTTTTCTCATACCTGAGCAGTAATTATTTTTCTTTTCTTTTCTTTTCTATGAGCCTATCAATCTCTTCCATGGCATTGACAAGTTCTCATTCAAGATCTACTACTACTTCACAATCAACAAACTCACTTCTTGTATCTTCAGTGTTTAGATATTCTAAATCTATTAGCATGATATCATTTATTTTATCTTCAATAGAAGAGTCACTGCTCTCATCATCTGAGGGATCATCATCATTGTTTGCACAAAGGAGTTTCTTCTTAAAATTATTCTTTTTATAGACCTTCTTGTGTTTGTGCTTCTCTTCATCATCATATGTCTAATCCTTTCTTTTGTGAGGAAACTTAGATAAAAAATGACCTATCTTACCACAGTTGAAACATTTGAATGGTAGTTTACCTTTGTATTTTCCTAATCCTTTCTTCAGTCTTCTCACAAAATTTGCTTCAATCTCATCTATATCGGAATCTATGTTTTTCTCTTCTTTAAAGGATGCCTCTCTTGTCGTGGATTTACCTTTGGTGATTCTCATTTCATAAGAAGTTAGGGATCCAATAATTTGAGCTAATGTCAACGTATTGAGATCAGTTATTTCCTCTATAGCAGAGACCTTTGAGTTAAATCTATCAGGAAGAGATCTTAATATTTTATGGACTAGAAAAGATTCTTCTATCATTTCACCTAGGCCTTTCATAGTGTTGACAAGTTATTTTATTCGTAAGAAGTACTTATTGATAGTTTCATCTTCATCCATATTTAATTGCTCAAATTTCAATCAGTGAGTCTAAATTTTTGCGTCTTTCACCCTTTTATTTCCTTCATAACTACTTATCATCTTGTCCCACATAATTTTTGTTGAATCACAGTGCATTACTTTGAAAAACTTGGTTTCTGCAAGTCCACTGAGGATGGAATTCATTTCTTTTGCATTAAATCTAAACTCCATCTTATCATCTTTTGAGACCAAGACTATAGGCTTCACATATCCCGTTTCAACGACATCCCAAACATCAACACCCAGAGACATTAAATGTGTTCTCATCCTTATTTTCTAGAAGGCAAAGTTTGTTCCATCAAATAGAGGGGGTCTATTAGTTGAACTTCCATCATGACTAGTCATGTTCAAGCTTATAGATATACCTTTGATCAAAGGCACCGACTATGATACCAATTGTTGGAAATATAACTGAGGGGGGGGGGTGAATCAATTATGTATATAAGCTTGAAACTTTTCCTGTTATTTTCTGATTCTTTCTAGATTATTATTTAATGTGTTGTTGATAACTTAACATGCATAGATATACAATATTTGATCAATCACATAGAATACATAGATACACTGATTTTCATGAGGAAAGCCATAAAGGGTGAAAACCTCTTCTTCTTAGGATGTCAATCAAGCTCCAACTTTCAATTACATCACAGTATTTGAGATCCAACTCAAATATAACACTACAACCTCTAATAGCAAGCTACAACTTGCAGAGAGCACCAACTCTTATATTTCTCTAGCACTAATTGGATGGAAGCATTCAAAGTGCTCAGAATGCGACGAAAATAGTGACATTGCGTCTGTCTCATCTTCCTGATTCTAGCAGTATATTTACTTTCTCAAATGGAGTCCGTATGAAGGAGATATCGCGATCTATCCACCAAGCCAAATAGGCAAAAATTTTGGATGCTGACTGTACCTGTCCATACAGTCCGTATAGTCTGTACGGTGACATGGAAGGACCGTACAGGCTGTATGGTGATGACGTGGAAGTTTTTTATTGGTTGGTTGCTGGCGTATTGGATGGTGACACGTGTCCGGTTGGTGGCAAGTAATATGAGAACACGTGGCCCAATCCATTGGCGCCACATGTCCCCCTCATTTTTGTTCATTTGGTTATATAAAATTGTAATGGGAGTCCACGGGGTTCGACCCCCGGACCTCCCCCCACGCTAAGACTTCATAACTCTCCGCTAACCAAAGTACCGCCATTTATTCCTTGTTTACTATGTCATAAAACATATATTTAAGGTTTATTAACGTGTGGAAGGAACGGGGGGTCAGGCCGGGGCTTAGCCTCGACCCGTGGACGCATTGTATTACATATGACCCAACATATATGTATTGGCCCGACCATTGGCGTGCGCATTACATTGCATTGCATTGTATTGCAATGTATGTATATATATATATATATATATATATATCTAACCGTGTATTGAATGTTGGCGCGGGGTTTGAAACCACAACCCGTGTGTTAAGTGTTGGCGCGGGGCCCAAACGGAAGTTGCACGGTTTTCAAATGGTTTAACCACCTTTTTGCCCAACGCGAGGTCATATGGCCATATGCCCAGGTGCCGAGGTGGTTAGGGGCTAGAGGCGCCTTAACCGTCCTACAGTTTGCACCGTTGGCGCGGTTGCGCCTAGTGCTGGGTTTTTACGCTTTAAAGAGCATGTGATCCAGGTTCACTCAAGGAGGGTGCGAATTGTAGAACCAGAGACAACAAGATTGAAGAGGGAGACTTCCAGGAGGCCTAACTTCTTCATTTTTCGACCGATTGAGGTGACAAAAGAGCCCAGACAGGGGTTTTGGGACGCTGGGAAGCCATTGGAGTAGTCGGTTTGTCAGTTTGAGCATTGTAAGACATGTTTTTAAGCATTTTTGAGCAATTAATAATAATGATCCATTGGAAGCTGGACCAGGAGATGTAGCCCATAAGAGGGGTGAACTCCTTTATCAATTGTTGTGCACATGTGTTTATGTTCAATGTTTATGATGTTGTCTATGTGTATTTTACATAAGTAATCCTTAATTTATGTGTTGCAAATTGATCCTGTTTCTTTAAACACATAACATTTCACTTGCAATAAGTTTTCAATTTTTTCAAGTCTTCTTCAATTTTAGATCACCTAGGTTTCTCTAGCACCCACTAGATGGAAGCACCAACTCCCATTATATATTCTAGCACCAACTAGAATTTAGAGGACTGCAATCCTCCCTAGAACCACCCTACCACCCTAATTGAATGTTACAAAACTTTACTTAATTCCTCTATCTCTGATATGGTATGTTATAGCTCCATGTCTCCTTTGCCTCTTGCATCTTCTATATACTCTATTCTGCTTTTATACTCTGCTCTTTCTCCTGCTGCGCACTCCAATTTATTTGTTCAACTTCTCTTCTTCCTTTATACTCTATTTTGTCTCTTCTTTCTATATGTTGCACCTCTGATCTCCAGTTCAGGTCCTATACATGGTCACATTCTACCCACATGCATAACTCACAAAGAAAACACACCACACTTCTATGTTTTGCATGTCTTTCTCACGCCAAATCCTCTGCCAGATCGTCATCACAACTCTTCGTATTCTCTAGTGGTTATCCTAAATTTGTTCATCATCAGTGGCCATTATCCAAATATGCTTTGGCTTCTCTGGCAGTCGCAACTCTTTGCTTTCTCTGTTAGTTATAGCCAGTCATTTTTTTCTTCTTTGGCTTCTAAGCCCCATCCTTCACGTGACCATCGACGATGACCATACGCATAACTAACAGGTACTTCGTGACTCACAAATTTTGGAATCTTGGTATGATACATCTCGATTCTTCCAACTCCCTATCTTTGAAGTGGAGCTTAGGGACGCTAGCTCCTTCCTCTATTCTCTCTCCATGTGACCACTAGTTGTGACTTGGAGCCAAGTACTTCCGCACTTCACGTTTCGCATTTTTGGATGTGAGCCAACCCTGACTCTCCTGACTTCTGAAATCATGCCTAACGAGCACTAGCTTTGTTCTTGATATGACCTTGGGCAATAATCTCATGTGACCACATGATTGCGGGTGCGTCCAAAGGTGGTTTGAAATCAAACTACTTTTCACCCCACAATTCACCTCGATCCTCCATGTGTTCTTTCTTCAAAACCATGGTTTCGATTGTGGTCTGCCCTTAAATTATTAAATTTTTCTCACCTTCAATCCCCACAATGCGACGGGACCATCGATCTCACGATATTGATGGTGCTCCTAAACTAACCTTTCATATCTGTCCTCTTAAATTCTACAGATCAGATCTAACCTTCCTAAATCAGCGACTATGATTTACTTCGTGATCCAGGATCCGGGAGTTTCAAATCTCAAACCCTGCTTTTCTCCGTACACCAATATTTTGGAGTCAATGATCTACAGACACCTATCCTTCTCAATCGATGGCTCTGCCTCTACTTCGAGGATTTGACCTTTCAACCAGATCAATGGTTCTACGGCCCCTTTCTCAATCAACAGTCGAGATCTCCTTCAAGTCTTAGGACTTCTGAAATATGAAGTCTCAAACTTTACTTCCCCTTGAAGTATGCAAATTACTACCACGTGTCCTCTTGGATCGGATGGTTGAGAATTACTTCGGGTATTTACCTGGATTCCACAGGATTATGCCACATCTTTTCTGGATCAGATGACCCAGATTCACTTCAGACGATCTGACACTTGATATCTACTTTGGATGATCTAACAACTGATATCTACTTCAGATGATCTGATGGTCGAGAATTTATTTCGGCTCTCCGTCTCTGTGGGATTCAGAAATTTCAAATCTCAAACTAAAACTCTTGAAGTGAGATTTTTCCTGAGCATAACCTCCTCACATATTTAGACTCAAAACGAATGATGTTCGTTTGATCAAGATCTTATATCAACGTCACAATCTGTCTGTGATGCATATTTTCCTTGGATTAAATCCAAAGGATCTCCATATTTTCTTATCCTATCCTTCCATTTAATTTGATTCGATGGCTGATGGAGATTCGGATAATCGAATTCTCAAAACTTGTTCCCCATTTATCTTATCCTTCAATTAATTTGATCCAATGGCTGACGAAAATTCATATGATTGATATCTCATATTATCTTGTCCTTCCACTCAAAAGTGATCCAACGGTCATTGTCGCTCTTCCTCCTGCGTTTTTGATCTCTCTGACTTAGAAGGTTTTCTAAGTGTTCAAGGATCTCGACCTTTGCTCCTCCTATGAGTCTATCTCTTGGACCTCGTCTGCACTTCTGAAAATTGCTATATCTTCTAATCTTTCTCATCTTCTTCTCTCTCGAGGTTTGGTTCAATGTTGTTCTTGCCATCAATGACAAGCACACTCTTCCTGTAAACATGCCAACACATCTTTGAATCATATTTTTATATAGTTCCTAGAATTTTATGTAGGTGACTATTTGTAGAGGCAATTTTGCATATTCATTTGTGAATAGATAGCAGTGGATCTAAAAATTCCACGACGTAGATTTTTTCCCCATAAGGAAAATTGAGTGACACGCAGATGAAATTTTCATAAAATGCATGACAAGGAATGCATCAACATGTTTTCAATCTAATTTTATAGAAATTATCAGAATTTTTGTAAGCAGTTACAACCATCTTTCTATAGCTAATTTGTATCTTTGAGTGGTTACACACATATCCAAACTAAATCACAACCTAGAGATAATTTCAAATCAACATGAGATCTTATCCACATATCAACCATGATTTTAAGAATTTTTAATTTTTTTTTATCTTTATATAGTTGATTTGTAGCTTTGAATGGTTGCACACATCCTGAGACTAGAACAAATCTTAGAGATGATTCCAAATCAGTACAAGATGCTCATCCACCTGTTAGCAATTATTTTCAACATTTTTCAATTTTCAAGTTTTCAAGCTCAAAATAGAGAGAGAAGCTCAAAATGCCAAGAAGGAGCATCAAGAACCTAGAACTAGGAGGAATGCATCAAGAGTCAAGGTAAAAGTGCATTGATGTATTTGTCCATTCATATTAATATAAATCATTGGTTTTCCCCTTTAACATTTTTCATGTTCAATGATATATGCTAGATATATATGATATTACATTGAATACATTAGGATAGATATAATAGATTTGAATTTCCTAACACTAGAATATTAGTAGATCGATATTTGTTTGCATCCTTGTGTGGATGAAGAATATCATATGAGCTAGAGTTGGATATCAATAGCCACATCAGCTGGATACGTGAGGAAAACCATCAGTCAAGATATGTTAAACACCCTTTTTGGTTAAAAGGAAATAAATCTAATTATATATAGGGAGAACCATAAGAATATAGTCCCTCTGTCTATCTTGGATCAAGGGAATATCCAAGGGAAATATGGATTATCCATAGGCCAAATTCATCCATAACACTTTTCCTAGTTGGGTGACATGGTGAGGTGTCAGGGTGATATGGTCATTATGTAGTTAATGATGCTTCAGTGCTGACATGGAAGACAAAGTGGAAAATACAAATATCCACACAATGAATGATATGTTAAAAATGATGAGGCAGACGCTTACGTAGCTTCACCTTACATTGAAATTGAGTGAAATTAAACCTTAAGGAATCAATGGTTGGGATGGTCTTCCCATTAGAATTACATGACCATGATTTGAAGGAAACATTAACTTATTGGTTTCAAGGATTGGCTTTTCTTAAGCTGAGTTTGTGATGTTCGAATTTGGGCGTAGATGGTTGATGCTCATTGGAATTGGAAAATTCATTTACTCGATAGTGTATTAGCATCAAATTTAAGTTTTCATAGGTGATGCCTGACATTTATCACTGTCGATGCTATTAAAATGTGACTTTCGGGCATCACAAAAAGTCAAATATTGTTGGGATTTTCGATAATCTTTGAAAATATTAAGTATTGAGGACCATTTTTTTCAACATCTAAATGATCTAGACTTCTCTCTCTTCTAGTGACAATTCCTCCTAAGCCCAAGAATTAACTAAAATGAGCATAAAAATAAATAAAACTTTGAAAAAAGTCATGACCATGAGAGAATCGAAGTATAAGGATAAAATCAAAGAAAAGTGGTATCCCAAAATTTCATGAAATTTTGAGGGTGTGTTCAGTACTCTACAAATGGTGATTCATCAGTTGAAACTAGCATCTATGTTCCTTATTTTATTGATATTCATTATATCTTTTGAGAGTTGAATTTCAACTTGATATAATGACCCATAAATGATTTAGAAATAGGTATGTATATGGCTCAGGGAACATTCATCTTGGCCTCTTATGGAGATTCATCTAATTTCATTCCTCTTTCCACTAAACCAATAAATCATATCCACTCGAAAAGATGTGAGTTGGAACTCATGGGTGCTAGAAATCCATGATATTTAATTTTTTAAATTTAGTATCCTCTCCATGGTGTTTCTATGTTGTTAGCAAGCGTTCAAATATCTGATGAATTCACCCCAATATAACAGACCTTTCTTTGTTGCCAATGGGTGTCCATACCCCCAATGGAGATATATACATACCCTCCCTAATTGTACATTCTGGATTATTATGAAAACATATTTCATCCTTTTAATTGTCTATCACATTATTGCATAGGTGCCAATTAGCTTGGAGGATATATGTTTCTTACAATGGAGGAAATAACCCTTTATGATTTTCTTTATTGTCTTTGCTAACAAGTGTGAGAACCTACTCTACTTTGTCTAGGGTATCTTCTATATTTTCCTCTGGTCCATTTCCTTCGGTATTCCTTCTCCATGAGGTAGAAAACTTGTTTGTTCCCTGAGTGATATGCATACAAAAATGTGAATTATTTGTATGTTGGAATCTCTGGTCTAGTAAGAACTCCTCATTTTGTCTGTGATATTGAAAGAATGAGGATAAGAGAATCGGGTTCTTCATATTACATCGTATACTTAGCATAGAAAATTTTCATTATCATACCCAAAATCAAAATAAAAATAAATCAAGAAAATCAAATTAATAACAAAAGAAAAGATAAGGTAATATCAAATGAGAACACACAAACCTAAAATAACAATCTATCTAATTGAAACAAAATGAAAGGAAACAAAGCTAAAATATCGTGCAAGAGACTTCCTAAAAGGAAGCTACGAAAATAATTTTTTTATGGCTTGGCCATTAACAGGGAGAACCTCAAACTCACCACTAATATTTTTCAGTCGATGTGTGCCTACCCTAATACTCTTAGTGATTTGGAAAGGCCCGAGACATAGGTTTTGTATTTTTGAATGTTTCCCTTTTAGCTCATTGATTTTATCCCACTTCAATACTAAAAACCCTACTTCAATTGTTTTTCCCTAGCCTTGTGTTTATCAAACCATCTTTTAACTAACTTTTGGTGAGATGTAAACTTCCTCCTAGCTCATTCTCTTTCTTCCTCAACCATTAAAAGTGTATCTATTATTTTTTGCATGCTTGAAAAGGGTTGTCCCCTTGAGTACTAACAAATTTTCAAGGATGGGAGATATAAACTAGTTGGTAAGATAGCTTATTTTTCATATACTAAAAAATACATGGAATTCCCTAAAGCTTCCTTGGGAGTCACCCTGTCATCCCATAGAGTGTTGTGAAGTGCATTGTGCCAATTTTGGTTATTTTATACTATTGTTTTCTTGAGAATTCCTACCATATTTTTATTGGTTGAATTTGCAAAACCATTTTCCTACAGGTAATATTTAGCAGATTATCTTAGAATAATTTATTTATCTAGAGAAAATTCAGTCAAAAGAGTGGACGAAAAGTATGCATCATTATCAGAAACCATAACGGAAGGTATCCCAAACCTTGCTATTATGTGTTGTTCTAAAAACTATATTAGTACATTTTTGTTGACATGGGAAAGGGGGATAAATTTCAACCACTTCGTGAAATAATCAGTTGCAATTAGTATATATTTGTGTTGATTAGATGAGTTTTGGTTTATCTCTCCTATAACATCTATTCCCCATTGCTCAAAAGGTCTAGAAATTTCCATTGGTTGCAATGGGATGAATTTTGTTTTCTCTTTCCTAGCACTCAATTGCGAAACCTTTCATTGTTTTACATATGAGTGTGCATCTCTAAAGAAATTTGGCTAATAATATCCTTCCCTTAAGATTTTATGAGAATTATTATCTCCTACGAAATTCCCACCTATAGGACCATCATGAATTTCTTTCAATACCTTTTCAACATCTTCTTTTTCGCATGTTAGTAATACAGCATCATAATTCATGAGGGATAGTACTAAATTGATGATCCCCTCTCTCTAGGCTTCAGGTATTGAGGAAAAGTGACATGATGGAGGAAATAATATATATCATCATACCAAGACTTATGTCTGGGTGGGGTGTATAGTACTTCGTTGCACCATAAAGATATCTCATTATACCAACCTGATTTTTTTTATTTTATCAGGTCTTTGGATTCTGTAGCTAGTTTACATAAACCTTGACCCCTGGCTATATTTTTTGGTTTCATTTCCAAATTGAATTATTGGATTGAAACCCTCCAATTACCTCTCCTATCTCCCATTTCATGTTTCATGAAAAGTGACCTTATTGTTGGGTGAGGCACTATAACCTTTGTATGCTTCTTCAAGATATAACATATGAAGTGATTTACTACCTTATAGACAACAGATGCTTCTTTATCAATAGTTGGATAGTTAAGTTCAGGTCCTTAGATATTGGTGCTCGTGAATGAGATAGTGGCGTCATTGTTTTCATCATCCTTTTTAGTGAGGATCACAGATAAAAACTGGTCTAAGGAAAAAGTATAAAGGAAAAAATCCTTGTTGAAATCAAGGCTTCACCAAACAGGGGCTTGAGATATAAAAACTTTGATTTTATTAAAGGAATCCCTCCCTTCCTCACTCCTCTTATCTTCCTTTGCAATAGTTTAATTATTTTTGCAAAGCCAGGTGTACATTTCCTCATGAAATTGATCTTCCCAAAGAAATATTGCATAGCCTTTTTACTGTGAGGAAGCAGAGTTGTAACATTTCCTTTACTCATTCATGGTCAATATTGATGTCTTATTCAGAAATGATATGACCTAGGATTTTTCATTGTTCTATCCCAAATATTGTTTTTTTTGGGTTCAAATAGATCTCGTACTTCCTGCATGTTTCAAAACTTTGGGCAAGGTGAGAAATGTGGCCTACCCTATTCTAGGAATAAACCATGACATCATCTAAGTATACCACTACACACTTTTTTATTAACCCTCAAAAGGCCACATCCATGTCCCTTTGGAAGTTATATCTTGCATTAATTAATCCAAATGACATAGAATTTTCCCCATTTAGTCGAGAAAGTTGTCTCCAATCTATCTCCTTCCGATACCAAGGCCTGGTTATAACCTGAGAACCCATCCAGAAGTGAGAAAATATTAGATCTGGACAGATTCTGTAGGATTTTTTCCATGGGGGTAACGGGGTAATTATCGCTTTTTGAATCCCTATTCAATATTTTGAAGTCAACGCATAAACATATTTCTCCTAATTTCTTTTTAACAAGTACTAAATTGGATACCGATGCATAATGTCTCACTTGAAATATTACCTTAGCATCTAATATTTTTTGATTTCCTTCTGCATTGGAGGCTCAAGGGATAGATGAAATTTCCTTAGTTTCTATTGGAATGGCTTGAATTCAGGTCTAAGTGGAATGGTATGTTGGATAATCCTAGTATCATATGTTTTCAAGTCTTGGTAGAACTAGGAAAAAATATCATGATAGTATTTGAATAACTTCAGGTAAGGCTTATTTTCCTTAGGATACAATGTTTTCCCTAGGTTAATGTTCTTTGGATTATCAACAGTCCCTAGATTTATGAATTCATTGGGGGGAATTAACCATTGGTCTTAACATTCTTAGTATTTTTAAACTTCTCCCATAAATAAAAAGGTTTTCAAGGTTGACCACTACCCTAGGCATAGTATGAAGTTTGGGTTGAGTCATACTACTATCTCTATCTACACCATGCATTACATCTTCATGTTTAGCAATTGTTTTTCGAAAAACTTTGTCATCGATAGCCAAGTACTTTAAATTGTCTTCCTTGGTTAAGAAAGAGATAATTTGTTTGTCCCCATAAAATATCCTCCAGTTTGTGATGTTATCTACGATGGAAGGTTTGTACAACAATTATATGGTGAACCCGAAATCCTTATAATATTTAAGGGGAGATAATATCAAATATGGTGTAGCCAGAGAATCGACAAGTATATTCTTTGATCGAGGGATTGTTGTGATATTGAATGATTCAAAGTTATCTATCAATATGTCTACTTCTTGTTGATAATACCTTAAGTTAGGATAATTGCAGTGGATAATAGTTTTTACCTTTCTCACAAAAAATTCCAAATCATGAATACAACTAATTCCTTAATTTTTAGATCAATGGATTTCTTGAGTCCTTGAACTAGGGCCTTGTATTCCACATTATTGTTTGTGCATTCAAACTCTCGTCTATAGGATAAGAAATCATGTTTTACTACCGGATTAATAAAAATGCAATTTTCACCAACTCCTTCTTGGAATTTAAATCCGTCAAAGAAAATAGTCCAGATCGCATAGTTGAAGTTTGGTACTTTATTGTTGGGTCCACTCTTGGAGTTTCATTTTTTTCTTCTAGAATATGAAATTTGAAATTCTTCTTGGGTTCACTGCATTTATCAATTATCTTTGAGTTTTCTTGTAATGATAACTCTTACTTTTGTGATAATAACACTTCGGATAAGCTTGGTGAGAAATTCCCAAAGTTAGAATCACGAGAATAATTACCTAACACAGGGAATTCTATAGAGGAAGGTTCATTCGGGGCTTCCAAATTAGTTATGACATGTTCCAAATATGTTTCCCTCTTGATATTGATCATATTATGATTCCCCTTTAGTGGAAACCATAAGTTCTACCAATATGTGTTGAAGTAGCCATGTATTTTTTTAGACCAGTCTAGACTTAATGTTGAGACCCTAAATTGACATCCCCACTACCCTATTATACTCCTCATCTATAACGTTTTGGCTTACCTAAGCTTGGGTAAATGAAAAACAATACTACCATTAGCCATTGATAAGGTCATGAGGTAAAGTATAATTAATTCATGCATTTTTTTGGTTTATTGAGCTAGGAGATTAAATGTTTCATGTACTAATGCTTCAATTTGCCATGTATAATCTTTGACCTCTAGATAAGTCCAACCTTCCTATACCAGCTCAGTTATCCAGTACTTGTGCACCAAACTGCCACTATCCGAATCCAGTACCAAGTGCATCCGGTACTGAATCTCACCTGTCACGATCAGGTACCAATGGTTGTGGACTGTCGTGATCTGGTACCACCATTCATGCACTATTCGGATCTGGTACCATCTACCTGTCACGATCCGGTACCAATTCAGGAAGCTGAATGTACCAATTTTAGCTCTAGATCGTGCCCAAGACAACTGTTGAATGTTTATTGAATCATAAATGTTTTAGCAAGGCTATGTTAGGATATTTTGTTGTTGCTTCATCCTCATGCACTTTGTGTCATGAGGATGAAGCTTAAAATATGTAACTGAATAATTAAATTTAACAATTGACTGATCTGCAAACGATTTCACCTCTTTGTGTTTCACGACTAAGACTATTTAAATAATCATGGCAAGGATGGTGGAAGTAGTAGAGATTTAGCATAATACAGCATGTGAAGCAGCGTTATATATTGCAGAACATATTATGGGTGAAGATTAATAGAAGGACGTCATTTATCTCCATGCCTTGATCGTCTATGATTGAATGTGAGTTGATTTGTTAGCATAGTTTGATTCTATGTTTTGAAGTTTGAGTGAGAGTAACGTATGGGTTGAAAGAAAATTTACTATAGAATCCATTCGTTGACCTGTTGAAGCGGCAAGGGACCACTTCCCAACAAAGGTCAACACCTCCGTATATTAGTATTAGCATTTTCTTTCAATAGTGTGAATGTTAGATTAGTTGAAGCTTTAATTCCTTCAGATGATAGCAGTACAGTCTAGACTAGGATTTTAATTATATGATCTCTTAGAGATATTTACTCACTATGTTTTGCATATGCTCTGTTTTATGAATTTGATTTTTTTTCATAGACATGAATGTTGGCAACAGTAGTCAGACATATTTGAAGGAGAACTAGTGAAGTTTACAACAACACATTGTGAACCACAGCATACTCAGTATATTGACTATTGAACTACCCATGCTATGTCTTGATCATTGATGTGTGATTTCCCTTTCAGAAGTGTGGTTGCATAGTTAATTCTCTGGGTAAGATAGCAGAGTTGATATGTCAGAAGAAATCCATCTCATACTTTAATGTCCCATAATGGAGTAGATAGCCTCTCTGTGAAAGACAACCAAAGTGTATTTTGGTTTGCTAGTTTGTTTTGTTTCCAGCATACATAATCTAGAATAGTTCTATACTCATGACATTAGAATTACCTTTCTTACTGGTGTCTTGTAACTCTATTAATTACGAATCCAGAATTGATAATTAATGAGTGCATTATACTAAACATATAAGCAGCACAACATTTTGGCGCCATTGTCAGTGAGTTGCAAATGGTAGGAAGTAATTTTTAGCTTAGATTGTTTGCATAAATTTTGAATGCTTTTAAAGGCTTCTTGAGGGAGGAGGATAAAATGTTTAATATGTGAGTGAAGAGCCACATGGCCACTAGAGTGGGGTTCTCCGAAGCCAGGAAAAAATCCACCAAGAGAAAATTCAAGGGGAGCCAGCAAGGCTCCAGAAGGAGAACCTAAAATGAAAGAATCGGCGTTAGGGAAGGCAGAACGTGAATCTGTTGAACATTTAGGAGACACAGAAAATCCAATTTTTGAACCATCTATCAGTGGAATGGTAGAAGAAGAAGGAAATGCATCCACAGAGACTGAGACTTTTGGGTTTCCAATCTTAGATATTTCTAGAAACATTAGTATGAAAAATATCCCACTGTCATCGTTACCCACTTTCAAAGGTATGTCAATTGAAGATCCATATTTATTTTTATTCGAGTTTGACATATTATGTAGAAGTTATAACTACTCAGACGATGCCCAAAAACTTAAGCTCTTTCCTGCTACAATGAAAGATTCATCCTTAAGATGGTTCATGAGCTTAGGAGAAAATGCAATCCTCTCTTGGGATCAGATGAAAGACACATTGTTATGGAAATACCAAGACTATTGTAAGGAAAATGATAAAAATGACATTTTTAAAATGCAACAAATAGAAGATGAAAGCCCTGAAGACTACTTACAAAGGTTCTTATACAAATATCAAAAATCAAAACTATTCACCACAGTGATGCAGGAGCATCTCTCCATGTCAGCCATCCAACCATGTCAAGCACATGCAATCAAACGCTGAAGAGAGGCCCAAACCTCATCTTCAATTTTGTAATTGAATGTAATTAATGTTTAGGTTGTTGAGCCATGGAGCCATGCCTTTATGCATGCATTAGGTAGATCGGCCTTTAATGTTTGTAAGGATGAGATCTAGATCCGATTCTAGACTAGAAAGCTATTCAATGTAATTGAATAGGGTAGGTAGGTTGGAGGGAAGAGATCGAAGAGCCCCCTCAGGTAAAAGAGACTTAGGATCTCATTTGGTGTAAGTCAAGTAAGTTGAGTTATAGAGCCAGAAAGAGCTCAAGAACACCTTGTAATTACAGGTGTTTGCCATTTTTAATATAAACAGAAGCAATTTTTCCTGCATGAATTTTGTGTTATGTGGATGTTTGAGTGTTCTTTTATGTTGTAGATGTATATTGTAGTTGTGAATTTGTAGGAGTGTGTTTGATTTCAGGTGAAGGTCTTTGAGGCTTCACACCAGGAGGGTGTGACAGAACACTGCGGGTTCTGATAGCCGTGCACAGAGGATGCACTTCTAAATTCTGCGGGTTCAGATGAAGATGTGTTGTGACACAAGAACTGGAGTCAACAACTCAAAGGAAGTACCTCAAGGTTTTTGAACACCTTGGAGGCAAGGTTGTGTATGAGAGACACAGTTGTAGATAGAATTCTGTTGTGGATTCTGTGAAGCTCTGCCAGGTGGGCATTGAGCGCATGCATAGTGGTGCATAGAGGAAGAACTCTGTTGTGAGTTTAGGAAGAAGAATCAGAATCACTGAGGATTCTGTGAAGCTCTGCCAGGTGGGCATTGAGTAGGTGCAAGGGGTGCACAAAGGAATACTTATGTTGAGAAGTTCAGGAAAGAAATAGAATCACTGAGGATTCTGAGAGTTCTGCCAGGTGGGCATTGAGCGAGTGAAAAGAGAGGATACTATGCTATGTGGGAATCGAGTAAGTGTGCAGATAGGCACATGGGAGTAGAAGAGAACTCTTTGAGTTCTGTAATTGAGGGAAGAATCCACTCAAAGATCTTCACAAGGTTGTTGAACACCTTGTAGCACTCAACAAGAGGTTGCTTGAGAGGATAGCTAGGAGGGCATCCCAAAATTCTCCATCTGCAGGAGAAGAAAGGAAGATCAAATCCCATAGGGGTCTGAGTGTTAAGAATCTCAGGAGAGAGAGCACTGAGTGTGCATGTGAAGACTCTGCAGAGGGTAGAAGTCAAAGAATCCTTTGAGGATTCGGAAGTGAAAGCTCAGGAGGAACAACATTGTGGAGAACCAAGGCAAGAACTTAGGTGAGCAGTTCATAGAGGAAAAATAAGACAAATGTTGAGACCTTTGGGAGACTTGGAATTCTTACAAGCATCGGAAGAAAGTGTGCAAGCTTAGGAGGGAGCACAGTAGCCGTCGGATCGGCTAGAGAAAAGAAGATCTGGATCGTTGGTTTCTACGTCCAGGAGAGCATCAGAAGAAGCCTACATAAGGGAGAGATCGTGAGCCATTGGATCTCATTCAGAAATCATGTTAGCGGTCAGATCGGATAGGAGGTGCATGAGGTTTAACCCTTCTCACGCCAGGCATAATTCTCGACAGTCATCGGGATATCGACGTTCGTGATATCGGGAGTCACGAGGACAAGAGATCGGGAATTTCTATAGGAAAAGTCCCAGGAAGATCTGGACCGTCCGTTAGTGGAGACACGTGGCAGAGATCGAGGCATCGAGAGTCGAGATATCGGCATTCCCGTGGACAGAAGATCGAGTAAGTCCACCTTGAAAACCCCGACACAAATCTGGGCCATCCATCTGAGAGAGGATGTGCGTCGCGTGATCATCCATTTTGGGGATCTGGGCACTGGCTCGTAGAGATGAGGGAATAGCCATCGGTATATCGGCACTCGGGAAATCGAAGTTCCTGAGGTCATGAAAGTCGGGACATCAGAAGTCTCGAAACCACGAGGACGAATCTGAACCGTCCATTCTTGGGATGCGTGGTAGAAATCAGAGCCATCGGGGAAAGTCCCGACAGGAAGTTGTCTATCGAAATTTTAGTCATCGGGATATCAGGAATCCTAGTGATAAGAGGTTTGGGTATTTCAGAATCGTGAAGTCCGAAACCTCGATAAGGAGGGAAGCGCCATTGAGGGGCCAGATGTCAGCATATCGGAGAATCGGGATTCGAGGAATCGGCAGTCCCATGAGCAAATGTTTTTGGACATTTGAAACCCCAAAGTCCAGAGGGATATCTAGAGCCGTTGGTTTCATAGGCAATCACGACCGTTGATCAGGCTAAAGGCGGACAGGAGTCGCTAGCTGACGTCATGTCGGGAAATCAAGATTTGAGGGATTGCGAATCCTGAGGACAAGTGTATTTTGGCATTGAAAAGTCTGAAACCCCGATGAGGAGGTATGACTGTGGTCATATAGGGGGAAGGTCACATGGACCATGAGATTATCCTAGAGGGCTAATGCGTAAAGAGCACGTCGAGATTCGACGGATCGCGGATCCTAAGGACAAGTGCATTTTGGCACTTGAAAGTCTGAAACCCCGACGAGAAGGAATATAAGGCTACGGTCTTATGGAAGGTGGTCACATGGAACAGGGCATAACCAGGATGGGCTAAGGTGAGAAGAGCCAAATCAATGAAATTTCTCATTGGAGATCGGGGATTCGAGAGTACAAGAACTCTCGACATCAGAAAGGATGAAACCCCGAAACCTAAAACTATGTCGGGGAAGATCACGGCTTAGTGCAGAAAAGCCGTGCGGGTGAAGAAAGGACCTGTGGATCAGGTTTTTAGCAGGGATTCCACGGAGGAATTGAAAGACCCAATTTGTCTCAAGGGGGAATGAGAACGATCATGTGAGCAGGAGAGCGCGGCGAGGTGGAGTGGTCGTGTTGTCTGGCTTCATCAAGTGGTATCAGAGCTAGAACTTTGTTTGTATATTTTAAGCAGAGGAAGAAGACAGAGTGTTGGAGACTTTGTGGTGAGTAGGAAGAAATCAAGAAGGCAGTCAGCAAGACTGGAGGATGAAGCTGGTAACAATCTTGGTGCAGAGTGATAGCAGCAGGTTTTCTAGGAAAGCAGACAGGGACAACACCATGATTACTGAAGACCATAGGCATGCTAGGAAGAAAAGCAAGGCAGAAAAGATTGCAGAAATGGATAAAGAGATCTATGAATTAAAGGCAGATATAGAGAAGCTCTAACTGTGGATGTAGTAGGATAAGAGGTCGAGATGGATGCGTGAATGGCCCATGAAGAATCCAAAAGAAAAATGGCCAATCAAGGAGCTGATGGTCAGAAAACAACATAGGTTGTTAAAAAAATGGTTGAGGTATGCTGAAAACCTCAATGGACCAAAAGAAGAAATGGTTCAGATGTGTGAACCAGAGACTAGGAGAGGTCTCGATGATGGAGAAAATGAAATGGGATCATTTGAGGATCTCAACCACTGCCAGGAGGGAAGAGAGGAAATTCCCAATTTCCAGGTGGGCAAAGGGTTGAAATCACTGCGGGATCTCAGAGACTGTCATGAGGACAGCCGGGGAATTTCACATTTCCAGTTGGGCAATGAAATGAGATCGCTGTGGGATCTTGAAGACTACCAGGAGGGCAGCGGAAGCATATCAAATTGCCAAGTGGGAAGAGATGAGCATTCAATACTATCTGAAAGTCTCATGGACTCGAAGGTGGGTTCAATTCAACAAGGAGTGCTGATGAAGATGGGATTAGTTGATCTCATAATCTGCCAGGAGGGCAGTGAATAGATCCCATATTTCCAGGTGGGCAGGGACGAGCAGATGGGACTGTCTGAGAGTCTCATAAACTCAGAGGTGAGTTGGAATCATCCTGAGGAGCTGACAGAGCAGATGAGACTATCGGAGGGTCTCATAAATTCAGATATGGATTTAGATCAGCAGGTGCAGCTGACAGAGGAGGAGGATCTGAGGGATATTCTAATGATTGGGGGAATTCAGATATTCCTACCACTTGCCCAGGAGGAGGCAGAAATATGTGTTGCAGATGGTGCAGCAACAACAAAACAATCAGTTGTGACTGTCAGGAAAGAAGAGGAATTGGAGCAGACTTTGGAAGCTGCCCAAGTAGGAGAGGAAAAAGAGCATTTTGAGGAGTGTCTCAATGCATTCATCCATAAATTTGAAGAATCTGTAGCACTGAAGCTAACAGTAAAAGAAGAAGGAGAGGATGATGAGCATTCCGAGGAATGGCTCAATATTTTCATCCAGGAGACTGAAAAGACTGCAACATGGGAGTTTGCAGCAGGAGAAGAAGAGGAAGACAACATTTGTTTTTCTGATCTGTGGGAACAATTTGAAGCCCTAGAAGAGAGGGTGAAAGTGCAGAGCATGCACATGCAATAGGTAAATTTGGAGACTGATGAACAAGGCATGGGAGATCACAGTGATCTGCCCATGTGCCAAAAGTTTTTGCAACTGAGGAGACTGCATGAATAAAGCCAGCCATTGGAGCAGCTGGATGGAGTGATCGACATGATCAGGGAGTTGATGATCCAGTCAGTCGAAACTGTCAGCAAGGAGAGGCTGAGCAGAAGGAAGGAAACAACAACAGCAGCACAGAAGTAGCAGCAGTAGCAGGAAGATGGAGCAGATCAATAGCTCCAGAAAATGATTTGGGATCTAGGGGGATTTCAACAGCTGAGATGGGAAGCTCATGAGCAGGAGCTCATGATTTTGTAGCTAAGGAGTATGATGCAGGAGCATCTCTCCATGTCATCCAGCCAGCCATGTCAAGTGTGTGCATTCAAAGGCTGAAGAGAGGCGCAGCCCTCATCTTCAATTTTGTAATTGAATGTAATTAATGTTTAGGTTGTTGAGCTATGGAGTCGTGCCTTTATGCAGGCATTAGGTAGATCGGCCTTTAATGTTTGTAACACTGAGATCTAGATTCGATTCTGGACTAGACAGCTATTCAATGTAATTGAATAGGGTAGGTACGTTGGAGGGAAGAGCTCGAAGAGCCCCCTCAGGTAAAAGAGACTTAGGATCTCATTTGGTGTAAGTCAAGTAAGTTGAGTTGTAGAGCCAGAAAGAGCTCGAGAACACCTTGTAATTACAGGCGTTTGCCATTTTTAATATAAACAGAAGAAGTTTTTCCTGCATGAATTCTATGTTATGTGGATGTCTGTGAGTGTTGTTTTATGTTGTAGATGTATACTGTAGTTGTTCATTTGCAGGAGTGTGTTTGATTTCAAGTGAAGGTATTTGAGGCTTCACACCAGGAGGGTGTGACAGAAAACTGCAGGTTTTGATAGCCATGCAAAGAGGATGCACTTCTGAATTCTGTGGGTTCAGACGAAGACATGTTGTGACACAAGAACTGGATTCAACAACTCAAAGGAAGGACCTCAAGGTTGTTGAACACCTTGGAGGCAAGGTTGTGTATGAGAGACATAGTTGCACATAGAATTCTGTTGTGGATTATGTGAAGCTCTTCCAGGTGGGCATTGAGCGCATGCATAGTGGTGCATAGAGGAAGAACTCTGTTGTGAGTTCAGGAAAAAGAATCAGAATCACTGAGGATTCTGTGAAGCTCTGCCAGGTGGGCATTGAGCAGGTGCAAGGGGTGCACAAAGGAAGACTTCTATTGAGAAGTTCAGGAAAGAAATAGAATCACTGAGGATTCTGAGAGTTCTTCCAGGTGGGCACTGAGCGATTGAAAAGAGAGGATACTCTACCAGGTGGGCATCGAGTAAGTGTGAATATAGGCACAGAGGAGTAGAAGAGAACTCTTTGAGTTCTGTAATTGAGGGAAGAATCCACTGAAGGATCTTCACAGGGTTGTTGAACACCCTGCAACACTCAACAAGAGGTTGCTTGAGAGGATAGCCAGGAGGGAATCCCAACATTCTCCATCTGTAGGAGAAGAAATGAAGATTAAATCTCATAGGGGTCTAAGTGTTAAGAATATCAAGAGAGACAGCATTGAGTGTGCATGTGAAGACTTTGTAGAGGGCAGAAGTCAAAGAATCCTTTGAGGATTTGGAAGTGAAAGCTCAGGAGGAACAACATCATGGAGAATGCAGGCGAGAACTCAGGTGAGTAGTTCGTAGAGGAAAAAGAAGACAAAGGTTGAGGCCTTTGGGAGACTTGGAATTCTTCCAAGCATCGGAAGAATGTACACAAGCTTAGGAGGGAGTACAACAGCCGTCGGATCGGCTGGAGAAAAGAAGATCTGGACCATTGGTTTCTACGTCCAGGAGAGCGTCAGGAGAAGCCAACAGAAGGGAGAGATCGTGAGCCATTGGATCTCATTCAGAAATCCCATCAGCCGTCAGATCGGACAGGAGGTACATGGGGTTTAACCCTTCTCATGCCAGGAAAAAGTCCCGATAGTCATTGGGATATTGGTGTTCGTGATATCGGGAGTCACGAGGACAAGAGATCAGGAATTTATATAGGAAAATTCCTGAGAAGATCTGGACCGTCCGTTAGTGGAGATACATGGTGGAGATCGAGGCGTCGGGAGTCAGGATATCGACATTCCCATGGACAGGAGATCGGGTAAATCCACCTTGAAAACCCTGACACAAATCTGGGTCATCCATCTAAGAGAGGATGCGTGTCACGTGATCATCCATTTCGGAGATCCAGGAACTGGATCGTAGAGACGAGGGAGTAGCCATCGGTATATCAGCACTCGAGAAATCAAAGTTCCTGAGGTCATGAAAGTCGAGACATCAGAAGTCGCGAAACCACGAGGAGGAATCTGAACCATCCATTCTTGGGATGCATGGCAGCAATCGGAGCCATCGGGGAAAGTCTCGACAGGAAGTTGTCTATCGGCATTTTAGTCATCAGGATATCAAGAATCCTGGTGATAACAGGTTTGGGTATTTCGGAATCACGAAGTCTGAAACCCCGACAAGGAGGGAAGCGCCATCGAGGGGCCAGCTATCATCATATCGGAGAATCAGGATTCGAGGAATCGGTAGTCCCGTGAGCAAATGTTTTTGGACATTTGAAACCCTGAATTCCCGAGAGAGATCTGGAGCCATTGGTTTCATAGGCAATCACGGTCGTTGATCAGGCTAAAGGCGAACAGGATTCGCTAGCTGACGTCATGTCGGGAAATCAGGATTCGAGGGATTGTGAATCCTGAGGACGAGTGTATTTCAGCATTGAAAAGTCTGAAACCCCGATGAGGAGGTATGATTGTGTTCATATAGGGGTAAGGTCACGTGGACCACGAGCTTAGCTTGGAGGGATAACACGTAAAGAGCAAGTTGGGATTCGATGGATCGCGGCTCTTGAGGACAAGTGCATTTTGGCACTTGAAAGTCTGAAACCCCGACAAGAAGGAATATAAGGCTGCAGTCTTATGGAAGGCGGTCACATGGACTAGGGTATAATCAGGAGGGGCTAAGGCGAGAAGAGCCAAATCGGTGAAATTTCTCATTGGAGATCGGGGATTTGAGAGTACAAGAACTCTCGACATCAGAAAGGATGAAACCTCGAAACCCGAAACTGAGTCGGGGAAGATCACGGCTTAGTGCAGAAAAGCCATGCAGGTGAAGAAAGGACATGTGGATTGGGTTTTTAGCAGGGATTCCATGGAGGAATCGAAAGAGACAATTCGGCTCAAGGGGGAATGAGAACGATCCTATGAGAAGGAGAGCACGACGAGGTGGAGTGGCCGCGTTGTCTGGCTGCATCACACAGACCCAGTTGTAGTAAGAATTGTATTCTTGAAAGGTCTTAGAGATGACTGCATAAAAATTTTAAACTTGTTGAGTTCAGGAGATGTACACCAAAAGTATTTTGCAGAGATTGCAGATTACTGTAGAAGATACTCAAGAGGACAAGCTAAAACAGGCAAAGGACTAAGAGATCCTTTTAGCATAAATGCAAAATAAAGCTCAGGGATTGTCACCAGAAATGAGTTAGGAAACTTATTAAAGAACTTTGAAACAAACATCTTGAGCAAAATCAGTAAATAATTAGATACTCTAAAACTAAAAAAGAAACAAGAAGAAGAGGTTTCTTTAGCAATGTTTTGTCATAGATGTCAAAATAAGCACAGTGAGAAATAATGCGCATTAAATGTCATAGAAATTTGTGGCCCGTGTACACTAGAACACCCCACATTTGAGTGTCCAACTTTGCTTGAGCTACAAGCCATGTATAGGGGAGGAGGAGTCTCACAAGAACAACCATACCCTTCCAGAAGACCTTGGAGAGCCCAAAACCAATACATTTTATGACCCTAATTCACAATATCAACAACAACAATGGGGTCCTTCTCCAATGACCTATCCACAATGGACACCTCAGCAAGCTCAAACTCAACCTTGGAAACAAGGTTGGAGGGGACCTGTGTATGGAAATCCCTCTTACCCTACATATCCATAGTACCCTGCAAACATTTCCCAATTACTACCTAGATTCAACCCACCATAGATGCAAGTTTTACTCCCACCTCCTATACAACAACAATTTACAACCCCCTTGAACCCTAACCAACAGCAACAACCACCTATAAATGCCAATCAACAGCAAAACCAAGCTTCCCACAACCCTTTGAAACCAACAAAAATCCCTACCCAACCAATCCCTAACCCCAATAATTGAACCACCCACTCGGTGCAAAATACAGAATTTCAAACCTTTCCCACCTATGAAATTCAACTACGATCAGGGAAAGTTCTAAACCAATCAAATCCTGCAGTAATAATTCAGGAGGAAAATGATAACCATTCTGAGGAAGAAAAAACTCAAACCACCCCTGTAGAAGAAGAGACCTCCCCTCCTATTCCAATCACTTCTTAGTTTGTACGAGTACCCCAACAAGTTAATCTCCCACCCTACCCTAAAAGACTATTAGTGAAGAAACCTTACCCACCCTTGCACAGAGATATAGAAGATGAATTACAAAATGTATGTATAAAAATACCTCTGTTGCAAGCCATTAAGGATATCCCCATTTATGCCAAAATAATAAGGGATCTTTGCATCAAGAAACTAGGAAGGAATAAGAAGGAACCTCCCCTTGTTCAAGTGGTGGGACAATTATCTGAATTTATTTCTCAAATGCCATACAATTATAATGACCCTAGAAACCCAGTAGTCACTGTTGAAATTAATGGTATTTCTCTACCAAACACACTCATTGATTTGGATGCAGCAATTAATGTAATGCCTTTTGACACTATGAAAAATCTCCAAATCAACCAGTTAAGACCAACCCAAACCATGATAGAGTTGGCAGATAAGTCAGTCATTAGCCCCGTCGGAAGTCTAGATGATGTCATAGTCACTCTAGCTTCTTGGGAATATCCAATAGACTTTTTATTCATCTATTCTAAATCATCCTCCAAACTAGGAAACCCTATGGTTCTTGGCCACCCTTGGCTAGCCACAATAGATGCCTTTATCAGCTGTCGGTCTGGTGAGATGACTATATCCAATGGCACACATAGATAAAAACTTGTTCTCTTCCCTCCTGCCCAACTGGCACAGGAAATACATGTTTGGTTAGAAAACCCTTATGGAGAGGAAGATTACATTAGACCCTTGTTAACACTTGAACAAGTAAGAGGAATGCAAGAACAATCAGATGAACAAGTCTTAAGTTTATTTTTGGCTGACACAAATTGCATTGAATACCCAAGGTCTTTTGCAGAATTGTCACACATTTTCAGTTCTGAATTTCAACAAACTTGGCACCCTGATATAACTCAATTATATACTTTATCACCAGCTTCCTCAGAGAAGAAAGAAACTACTGAACTTGTTGAGATTAGCCTAGGAAAACCTTTGTATATCAACTCTAGTTTGGAACCAGAACAAAAGACACAAGTAATTGAAATGCTCCAAAGACAATTTGATGCCTTTGCATGGGATTATGCAGACATGAAAGGCATTCACCCTGACAGATGCACACATCATATCTACACTGATGACCAAATCAGACTAGTTAGACAGCCTCAACGAAGGATGAATCCAACCCTTAAAGATATTGTAAAAGAGGAATTGCAAAAACTCCTTCAAGCCAATATCATATACCCCATTTCAGATAGTCAATGGGTATCTCCACTTGTCATAGTTCCCAAGAAAAATGGTAAGTGGAGGATATGTGTAGACTTCTAGGAGTTAAACAGAGCCACCCATAGGGATTATTTCCCCTTACCATTTATTGATCAGGTGTTGGACACCTTGTCCGAAAAGAAGTATTTTTCATTCCTGGATGGGTTTAGTAGTTATAACCAAATACAAATAGCACCCGAAGATCAGGAGAAGACCACTTTCACCTACCCATGGGGTCTATGCTTATAGGGTGCTCCCTTTTGGACTTTGCAATGCCCCAACCACTTTTCAAAGGGCTGTCCTAGCCATTTTCGCTAACTTGACCAATGATTGTGTGGAAGTCTACATGGATGACTTTACAGTCCATGGACAAGACTTCCAATAAGCTTTGACCAGTCTAGAAAAAGTCTTGATTAGGTGTAAGGAAACTAACCTTTCCTTAAGCAATGAAAAGTCAAAAATGATTCTCACTGAAGGTATTGTTTTGGGACATCACATTTCTGGTTCTGGAATGAGAGTTGATCCGGCAAAGATTTATATTATTACACAAATCAGAATACCTTCCTCACAAAAGGAAGCTCACATCTTTTTAGGGCATACTGGCTATTATAGAAGATTCATTCTGAACTTTACAAGCCTAGCTACCCCTTTATTCAAGTTATTATCTAAAGAAGCCAAATTTAAGTGGGATGATGAATGCCAAATATCTTTTGAAATTCTAAAACAGAAATTGTCTACTACCCCTGTATTAAGAGGACCAAATTGGTCCCTTCCTTTTCATATCTGTACCGATGCCTCAGACACAGCCCTTGTGGTAGTTCTTGGACAAAGAGAAAATCAAATGCCCTATGTTATTTACTTTGTCAGTAAAAATCTGTCTCCAGCTAAAGTTAATTATACGGTCACAGAAAAATAATTGCTAGATGTAGTCCATGCTATCAATAAATTTAGACACTATATTACAGGATATCAAGCTTTTGTACACATTAATCATTCAACCATCAAATTCTTAATGAACAAACCTGTAACAAATCCTAGAGTTACAAGATGGCTCTTATTATTGCAAGAGTTTAATATCAACATTATTGATAGGCCTGGTAAGGATAATCTTGTGGCTAATTTCTTATCTAGAATGATTCATCTGGGAGATAACGCACCAGTAGAAGATAATTTTCCTAATAAAAATTTGTTTGTTATTTCTACATTCACTCCTTGGTATGCAGATGTAGTTAACTATCTTGTGACATGGAAGATGCCTCAGAAATTGTCTCCTAGAGAAAAACAAAAAGTAATTCAGCTAAGTGAAAACTACATGTGGCGCGATGATTGCCTCTACAAAACAGGACCAGATTTGGTAATCAGGAGATGTGTAAGGGAAGATGAAATTCATGATATTCTACAAGCCTTCCATGATGGTCCTTGTGGAGGACACATCGCAGACAAGAGGACCTCTTACAAAGTTCTACAATCTGGTTATTATTGGCCTCATATTTTCAGAGATGCTAAAACCTATGTATCCAATTGTGATGAATGCCAACGAATGGGTAAGCCTACTACACGAGACCAAATGCCACTTCAAGCCCAAGTAGTTATTGAGCCTTTCGAGAAATGGGCATTAGATTTTGTAGGGCCCATTAACCCTGCATCTAAAAAGAAAAAGTATATACTTGTATGCACTGACTATGTGACTAAATGGGTTGAAGAACAAGCTTTACCAGCTGCAAGTGAACAATCAGTGGTAGATTTCCTTTTTAATGAAATCTTTACTAGATTTGGTGTACCTCAAGAAATTGTGACTGATCGGGGAACTCAATTTACCTCTCATCTAGTCAAATCTATTACAGAACAATACCAAATCAAACACAAGAAATCTACACCCTACCATCCACAGGAAAATGGACAAGTAGAGTCTACCAACAAGGTTATTGAGTCCATTCTTACCAAAACAGTACAGCTACACCAGAAGGATTGGGCTGACAGAATATTAGAATCCTTATGGGCTTATAGAATCACCTAAGGAATACAATAGGACATACACCCTACGAGTTGGTGTATGGGAAGTAGGTGCTTCTTCCCTTAGAATTTTAGATCAAAACCTGCAGGACTGCAGTACAAGTTGGCATGAACTTGGATGAAGCCCAGCAACAAAGACTCTTGCAACTTAATGAGTTGGATGAAATCAGACATGAAGCACTTCAAAGAACCACCCTCATTCAAGAGCAAAGAACAAAATGGCATGACAAGTATCTGAAAAAGAAAAATTTTCAACAAGGATATTGAGCCCTGTTGTATGACAACAGATTCAAGAAGTTCAAAGGTAAGTTAACTACTTGTTGGATGGGACCTTACGAAATTGACACTATCTATGATAATGGTTCAATCGGGATAAAGACAATTGACAAACAACAGACACCACTACTTGTGAATGGTCACCGGTTGAGAATTTATAACAAACCCCTGTCAAAAGAGGAATTTCTGACTCGTATACTACATAATTCAGATATGCAGGTGATCAGTAAGGAAGGAGACCCTCCTACTGATCCACATTGATTGATTGGTTTATTAGAAACTTTTGTACATAGGTGTGGATAAAATTTTGTTAATAAGCTGAAGGTAACAAGAGATTCTTACCTCCTTTTTTTTTACTTTCACAATTTTTTTTTAGTAGATTTCTATAATTTATTTGATCCTTCACGAAATTGCTAAACATCAGTTTGTAGGCATCAACAATATTCTATTCTGGTCCGGTACCAGTAGTCCTGTGCTAGTCCGGTACCATAAGTCTGTCCTTATATGGTACTCTCAGGACACATTACCTAATTAACAAGGCATGCTATGCATATTTCAAAATCTTATGTCAATTAATCTGAAGTATGAAGCCATCCAACAACCACTTAAGTTGGAGCCAAGAAGTCGAATGCATCATCAAATGGCAGCCCTTGTGAAGCAATAACTTCTTTTGGTTATGTTGACAACTAAAGGGAAGCATTTTAATTTCTTTTGGTTATGTTGCTAGCTAAAAGGAAGTATTTTAATTTCTTTTGGTTCTATTGCTAGCTAAAAGGAAGTATTTTAATTTCTTTTGGTTCTGTTGTTTAAAAAAAAAATGGGGACACAATCTTTACCTATGATTGTTCAAAGAACCATAATCCACTTCAAAGACTAGAAGTTTCCTTTATCCAATATTTCAACATGATTAAAGGGACAAAAATATATTAGCCTACAAGTAACTATCTCACCCTAACTAGACTTCAATAGTATTCATTGGATTATCTTACTAAAGAGTAACATATGAGTATATGAACACTCTATATCATGGGCACACTAGGAAAATTTTTATGGAAGAGGATGTATCAATACCCTAAGGAAACTTTAGGTCATTCTCTTATGGACAAGCTCGGAAAAAATTATACATCCAGATCACTCTAAAGGAATAATGTGCATAAAAAGTTTATCTTTCCTTCAGACAAATATTTAAAAGACATTCAAAGAAAGGAATAATGTGCATAAAAAGTTTATCTTTCCTTCAGACAAATATTTAAAAGACATTCAAAGAAGATAATATACCTTCCAACCCAATACCATCCTAGCCTGTAAAAAGGTTTTTAGACAAGCCTCCCCTGTCACTGTGCAAAGCACTCTTTAATAAAAACCAAAATAGGTGACTATGGACAAGAAGCCTCTGATGGAAAAAGGGTTTAAGAGACTAACCTGTCAGGATACTGAACAGGTCTGCTGGCAGCGGGTACCGGTATGTGTATGACTAGGCAAACCCATCAGGGTACTGAACATGCCTGTTGGCAATGGGGAATTCTTCCTAGGGAAGAGATCTCTCACTAATTATCACAACTACCCCATCAGAGTACTGAAAAGGCTTGCTGGCAGTGGGTTCTGGTTGAGAAATGTCTCATCTATACTTGTCTGGTTGAAAAATTCACTTTTGTCATCTAAAAAAAAGCAAAGATCACTATTGGAATTTATGAGATACAAACTCCAGATTAATAAGCAACATAATTACTTCAAGAAAATGTCCATTTGAGAATTACCCTAAGTCAACTTACCGGTCTGGCATCTAAATCCTACATTATATAAGAAGGAAACTTCTTAAGAGTGTGTTATAACCCTAGATTGCACCATTCATGCTTACCTGGCATCAGGCCTACTCATGTCTCTTCCTTGCCAAAGCCATGCTGAATAAAACCCTGAAAAACCACTTAAAATAAGCAACCCGTTCCCTAACCTAACACTGGGCGCGGTGGAATGCTTGCTGCCCTTCTACTACATGCGTTGGAACACGGGCTAGCCCACTACAGCCTGAGTTTACCTAACAAAGCAAAAAATCAGGAAAGTTTCCGCCGAGACAAAAAGATTTGGGTCAGTTAACTGGAACTCCCAGCCATGCATGGTCGAGAGTTCGTCTAAAACCCTAGATCCTTCTAGCCTATAAAAGAAGGGGTAGG
>JZKD02S2266164.1:578859-589908 GCA_000966675.3 Picea glauca
CAAATATACCCCAAAAAGAGGATGGGAAAAGTATTTTCTTTATTGGCAGCATTATGAGTCGCCCTTGGATAAATCACATCTGTCTGTTTGATTCATCAGACTTTGGGATGTAGTATGACCTTAGGAATCTTTGCTCGCTATATTGAGTTGTGTCCTCCACCTTTTGGTTACTCTTCCAAACATATGGAGAGTTTGCGTTGCCTCCTGCTTCGTAGACTTATGATTAACATATATGTTGCCTGAGTCTTATCACTTGTCATGCTATTGTCCAAGGGAATTTTGTTACTTAGCCTGAGTCGGCCACTCTGCAATATGTCTCTTTTCCACATACCCGGCCACCCTGACCTTCCAATCAAGTCTTTGTTCGAAATCACTGAAGCCTTCAGTCCGATCACCAAGATTATCAAGTCCACAACCAACGAGCCATCGAAGACCTCTGGGTAGTGCAGTCGTACACTCACATTACACTCCTACCTGAGTATAGAAGATTTTGAAGTTGTTGTTCGAGCTCTGAAGAACATCCATCAAGCCAAATCATCTTCTGAGAGATGGGGGCGCGGGTTTCTTATTTTAAGTGGTTTTTCAGGGTTTTATTCAGCATGGCTTTGGCAAGGAAGAGACATGAGTAGGCCTAATGCCAGGTAAGCATGAATGGTGCAATCTAGGGTTATAACAGAGTGGAGCCCTAACTAGGGAGTCTAATCTACTTATACTGTGAAAATTATCTATAAAATCTAATGATAGTAAATCTCTGAAGCAATTTAGGTTGGATCTGTTCTTCTGGAAAACATATAAAAACTCCCATGTTTTCACTATTGAATGCTACCTTTGTCAATAAGTCATCAAAAGAAAGACAATTTCAATTTTTAGGCATGTGATCATATGCTAGGTGATAAATGTACTTCTGAAATTTGATTTGGTTTCTTTTTCTCTTATCATCTTTTCTCCATTATGATACAGAATGTTGAATCTTCTTCCATACAGATATGCAACATCCTTGGCATGGGGGAAGGTCAAAGAGCTCCTTCAGAACTCTTTTTCAGAATCACATCTCACCTTCATAAACCAGCACGATCACCCTACAACCCTGCAGAACTAAATACAAAAGAAGATAAGCACAGAATAAATAAGTACAGGAAATTCCAGTAGCAAACTTTCAGAAAACTCCAGCCTAAAAAGATGAATTATAACAATCTACAAGCAGTCGCATATGTTATGGGTATTGACCATACAAAGGTAAAAGCAAAGGTAACATGGTATTTATTTTCCTCTGCTCATAAAACTACAATAGGTATGAACATATATACTAGATCTTATGACCTTAGTATTAAAACCATGCACCTATCCCTCATACCCATATGCCTAAACTTGGTCAATCCCCTCATAAGTGATCGAAAATGGTTGAGGGAAAAATCACATCAAAGCATGAATATGAAGCATGTCTAGTAATGATAGGCCATGAATGTACTTCATCCTTAAGCAAATCATGAACTTATCTTGTGTCATGAACCATTATCCAACATCAAATTCACCACTCGGAAGTCCAATCACCTATCCCAAAATGATGCTTTGACACCCAACGTCTTTTCCTCATCATTACATTAACGGGTAGAAATTAAATGGCTTATCTGGGTGACGAAGCCATCCAGATAAGCCTCATCTGGTCTTAAATTTTCCTCGTGGCATCCTTACTTAAACTTATCATTTGCATTATTGACGCCATCACCATATTCCCTTATCATTACCTTTCTCTAGTTCTGAGCCTATTCCTCTCCACGATCTTCGGTACCAAACCCTTACCCTCATCAATTGAATAAACCCTTGCGCTACAACACGATCCTTTTCTCACAACTTATAATGATGGTCATAAGTAGACATGAACCGGTCTTCCAAAATTATAAAGAGACTGAGGAGTTCCAACTATGTCGAGAGAAGTATGCTAGATCAGGATGGATGCTATTTTTGGAGAAATTCACAGGCTGGCACGAGAAGATATCTCACAAATTTATTCAGGGTTACGATGGAGATATTGAGCATATAGGCAATCTACAACTGACAATCAATGAAGCAACCTTAAGGGAGGTCACGGGATTACCTAATAGAGGAGACAAATACTTCAAAGGGGTAGGAATCAACAAGGAAATGTGCCAATGATTTTTGAAAGAAGACCATCAACACCCTGATTGGAAAAAGGGGATCCCTAGGAACTATATCAAGGAAGAGTATCATCCAAGGATTTCTAGTCTTCAACGATTCCTCACTTGTGAGGGCAGGTATGTTGTGACCTTCATATATCATCTTAGTCTTCTATTACACTTTGAAGGAGGCCCTGAAATTGATTTCCCATATTTTCTATGGATGAGTTTGAACAAAATGGTAAGAGGTGTCAAATCCCTATCCAAAACTAAGAAGACTAGCATTTACCATCAAGGTCTTATTAAAATGTTAGTTTTACATGAAATTAGGAAGCAGAGGATTAGTTGGAAAATCCTTATCACTCAACACCTTCCCACAGAAAACAAACCTGTGGAGGAAGCCCAACATGCTCCAAAGAAAAATAAGGAACCTCAAAAGAATAAGGGAAAGAAGGATAAGGAAACTTCAACATCATCCAGGACAAAGAGCCAACACGAAAAATCTAGTAAACAAGTAGGGCCCTCTTCCACAATCAATAATACTTTTAAAAGGTAAAACCAAATTAGTAGAGGATACTTCAACAGTAGCACCTGAGGAGAAGGGCCATAAGACAAAAACTGTGAGGAAAGGGAAGAATAGCTCAGAAAATAAAAGTGAACAGTCTATAGAACAATCCCCTGTAACCATTCCACAAATAGAAAAGAAGAAAAGGAAGCCTATGAGCACCCCTAATCCAATACCTCCTTGTAAAAGAACCACAAGGAGCATGGAAAAGAGAGGAAAAGAAGTTGACAGTCCTCATACACAGGAAGATCCAATCGATCTTACCTCCCTTTCTGAAGACTTATTAGTCCAGGATGACATCCTTAGTTTGACTGAGGAAAAAGCCATTATTACTCTATGTGGGATGATGGAGGAAGTCAAGGAAAGAGAATGCATACAGCCAGTAATAATGGAGTCAACAAGTACCTTAACAAAAGAACAGATGAAGAAAAAGATTGAGGAACTGCAAAAACAAAAACAGGAACTCAAACAAGAAGTTAAGGAATACCAACTATTGGACATGTATATCAAAAAGGAAAAAGAGAAATTGAAAGCAACCATCCAACAAATTCAAGATGACCATGAAGAGACTTATAATAAGCTCAAGAAGATACTACGACTCCTACAATACATTAGGGTCATAAAAAGGGAGTTGAAAGAAGAGGCCTCATCCATCAACATCATTGATCCACGGAAGTAAAGAATGCAGTCTCAAGTTTTGAAACATTTTGGGTTTGTTTTCAATTGCATGAGGACATGCAATGGTTTTGGCATGGGGGAATGTTGAGACCCTAAATTGACATCCCCACTACCCTATTATACTCCTCATATATACCTTTTTGGCTTACCTAAGATTGGGTAAATGAAAAAGAATACTACCATTAGCCATTGATAAGGTCATGAGGTAAAGTATAATTAATTCATGCATTTTTGTGGTTTATTGAGCTAGGAGATTAAATGTTTCATGTACTAATGCTTCAATTTTCCATGTATAATATTTGACCTCTAGATAATTCCAACCTTCCTATACCAACTCAGCTATCTGGTACTTGTGCACCATACTACCACTGTCAGAATCCGGTACCAAGCACATCCAGTACTGAATCTCACCTATCACAATCTGGTACCAACGGTCGTGGACTGTCATGATTTGGTACCACCATTCATGCACTATTCGGATCCAGTACCATCTACCTATCACGATTCGGTACCAATTCCGGAAGCCGAATGTACCAAGTTTAGTTTCAGATCGTGCCCAAGACAACTGTTGAATGTTTATTGAATCATAAATGTTTTAGCAAGGCTATGTTAGGATAGTTTGTTGTTGCTTCATCCTCATGCACTTTGTGTCATGAGGATGAAGCTTAAAATATGTAACCAAATAATTAAATTTAACAATTGACTTTGTTGTTGCTTCATCTTTGCCATGACTATTTAAGCAGTCTTAGTCGTGAAAGATGGTTACATACTAAGACTGCTTAAATAGTCATGGCAAAGATGGTGGAAGTAGTAGAGAGTTAACATAATACAACATGTGAAGCAACCTTATATATTACAGAACATATTATGGGTGAAGATTAATAGAAAGACATCATTTATCTCCATGCCTTGATCGTCTATGATTGAATGTGAGTTGAGTTGTTAGCATAGTTTGATTCTATGTTTTGAAGTTTGAGTGAGAGTAATGTGTGGGTTGAAATCAAATTTACTGTAGACTCCAGTTGCTGACCTGTTGAAGTAGCAAGGGCCCACCACCCAACAAAGGTCAGCACCTTTGTAGATTAGTATTAGCATTTTCTTTCAATAGTGTGAATGTTCGATTAACTGAAGCTTTAATTCCTTCAGATGATAGAAGTACAGTCTAGACTAGGATTTTAATTATATGATCACTTAGAGATCTTTACTCACTACGTTTTACATATGCTCTGTTTTTATGAATTTGATTTTGTTTCATAGACATGAATGTTGGCAGTAGTAGTCATACATATTTGAAGGAGAAATAGTGAAGTTTACAACAACACATTGTGAACCAAAACATACTCAGTATATTGACTATTGAACTACCCATGCTATGTCTTGATGATTGATGTGTGATTTCCCTTTCAGAAGTGTGGTTACATAGTTAATTCTCTGGGTCAGATAACAGAGTTGATATGTCAGAAGAACTCCATCTCATACTTGCATGTGCCATAATGGAGTAGATAGCCTCTCTGTGAAAGACAACCAAAGTGTATTTCGGTTTGCTAGTTTGTTTTGTTTCCAGCATACATAATCTAGAATAGTTCTATACTCATGACATTAGAATTACCTTTCTTACTGGTTTCTTGTACCTCTGTTGCTTACGAATCCCAATTGATAATTAATGAGTTCATTATACTAAACATATAAGAAGCACAACACTTAACAACATTCAATTAGCTTTTGGTATATTCAAAGAATGATATCAATGACTTGGTGAAACTTTGGGCTAGATTCAATGAAAATCATAACATCTTTTAGTTCACCTATTATCTTATATTTTGTATTATCTAGTTGGATAATATGTGTGTTACTTTTGGTAGGATTGGTGTTCAAATTTTTACACACTGAGAGAAGAATGACATTTGAGAAAACATCATATTCAACTAAATAGTTGTGTAGGTTTCTATTATAAATTTTGAAAGTTAACAAAAATGGTGGGACAAATGGATGAGGTTTCTTATCAGTAGATACTATGCTTAAATTAGACTTCTTGATTTCCCCAGAGGTGATTTTTCTAGTGCTTAGATTGAGGTTTATCATAGGTTTGTCATATTCCTTCAAAGCTTGTAGAAAAAGGTCTTTTTATTGTATAATTATGCATAAATGCATCATATAAATATTTTATTTTCTATTTTTAAGATCCTCTACCACGTTATATTGTAGTTTTGATGTTTCCTAAGTCTGAAATTTTGGGGCAGAGCTAAGTATCAAAGGTGATTGAGCCGAAGAAGTGGTTCTTTGAGGCCTTTTTTTATCTTATTCTATGATAGGTTGATTTTGTGTGATATGTCCCTTGCTCCTTGTTTGGACTGCTAATATTTCAAGTGGTTCTTCTTATTTAGTGGGATTGACAAGAGATGATGTATGATTGATATCCTACAACACCATAAATTTTTACTTAGGTGGCTCACTAACCTCATTTTCTATGACATTTGATATTTGATCATTGGGTTTTTTGGTCAATATACAACCATCCAAGGAATGATTCGATAATAAATTCATGGTGGTCACCCATTGGGGGCAATGTTTCTCTGAATGGTTTTCTTGATGATAATTGCAAAAGGAATTGGAGGCTACTTCACCTAAGTCAATGTTTAAGTTGGCCAGGGGAGTCTCAAGAGTCTTGTAAGGTGGTGGATTTTTAAATAAAGGTTTATAAGGCCTAGGGTTTCATCTACCTTCCCTTGCATTCCTCTTCATGTCTATGATCTCGTTAGATAAATTTTTAACTATTCTTTGTATGTTTTCCATATCTTCATTGCCCATCTGTTATTGGACTAATTGGTAGGTGCGGACACTAACAGATCTCCCTAGATCCACCTGGATCTAGAACAAAACAGGATAGGACACAACTCTTTCCCTAAGTTGTAATCATTGGCTCTACTAATGAGAAGGAATAAATGACATACCTTTATATTGCTTCCTTAGGTCTCTATTGTTCTCTCTTTGCTCCGGTTATCTCATGAAGTCAAGTCTGAGACAACACAAACCAACCAAAGTGAAGATAGAAAAATATATTCAAAATCAACTTATGCATATGATCAAGGAATTACACAATAAAGTAAGAGTGACTTTATGGGAAAGGGACATGTTGATGTATCATATTAATTGAAAGTAGAAGATACAAACTGATCGTCTTAATGTTGCAAGCTTCCTTTCAGTGACCTTTGGTTCCAACACACACACTTTCTCTGTACTTGCATGAAGAAGATTCAATTCATCTTGATAGACCAAATAGAGCCTTCAAGCTTCTGTCAAAGCAGGGCTCTTCACACAATTCTTTCACCAATTCTTCATTCAATCTTGCTTAACCTTTTCCAAGAGAAACCTTTCAATATATAGGATAAGGAGAGATGGTTACATGGATGAGGATGATCCCATCAAATCTGAGAAGTTAATAAAATGACAACCATACGAATGCCAACTCATTTTCTAGAAGATTCCCTTCTAGAACCCTCAATACCTCTTCTCCTTTCCAATCTTAAAAATAGGTTTTCACCCTGTGTATGGATAAAAATACGAGAATTTCACACCCTAAGTGTGGGTGTCCTACGAGAATGAGGGATTCTCACACCCTAGGCCATAGGCAGCTTGCGAACTCACCTAAAAAATATGTTTTTGGAAGGAGACAAGAGCCACTTTTTCTCAGGAAAAAAGTCCTTGTTGGGAGCCTGAATACATCATTGTTGAGACATCACCATAGTGACCAAAATCATGTGTAATAGAATTCCCCCCAAAGTATGAGGCCAAAATCTGTGACAGTCGAAATACTTTGTAAACTACGTGTGTGTGTGTCAAAAACCAGGAGTGCACCTAATCGAAAACCTTGAAACAACCAAGCATCTGAAGAATATAATACCAGTTCTAAGGTAGGCATTCCCATACTTAGATCATAGGCGGATGACATCATTAACATAGGTCATGGCCACCAATAATACACTGTGGATCCATGCCATCAAAAATATTGCATAGCCACCAGGAATACACTGTGGATCTATGCGAGAAGACTCGAATTAAGATGACATATCCACATGACATACAAAGTGGATCTATGTGTCGATGCAAATCATACATACTCCATCACAGCCTAGATCAAAATATGGGACCCAATATATTCAATCCCGTCACCCGAAAGTACAAATCTAGCCATGTGATTACATGTGTTGAAGTCGAACATGGTAGAAACCACTTGATTACATGTGTTGAAATCGTTAACAAGTACGAGGAAAATCACCGTTAATGTCAATGACTCCCAAGGTACACTAGTACAATCCAACGAATGTGAATAGATGAGCTAAGGTAGAACATTGGACAGAATCTCCTGATCAGGGGTCAATAATGAAAAAACACTGTCGAAAGTGAGGAAACCTGCCATTGAGGCATGCAAGTTCCATGGTACCAAATAATTTCTAAGTCTCATTTTTGGATAATGAGTTGGAGTTGATGGAACAAGACTCATCACAGGAGGGCCTTGATGTATCCCCCATCAATGACAAAAAACAAGTAACAAATTTTGAAGGTGAAACAGAGTATGAATATAGGTTGAAATGGACACAGGGAAGGCCGACTTGGTAAGAATAGACAATTGTAGATGGCCAACTGGTTTGGATGAACTTCTCTTGAACATATGAATGACACAACCAAGGACTTGGCAACACTAACTTAGAGATGACCAGGATATGACCTTGTAGCAAGTCGAATGAGAGACAAATGGATTTCCCAAACCGGCTTCAAATAATGAATAGGGGGTATCATGTTCAAGAGCGACACTTACTACCATTAATATGAATATGAAAACACATCCCTTTCCTAAATTTTCCCCCACCATTTCTGGCGAGTACCTCTTTATTTTTACACAAGCTTGAGGAGGATAACATATGCTTGTTAATGTAATCTCATCCTTTGGATGACTCCCCTGGAGTATGTTTAACGAACCCTAGGAAGGAGTGTTTCAGTCCCATTACGGGTCTTTCGATGTTTGTTTAACGAGTCCAAAGATAGAAAACTCGAGGGTTTTTCATGTTTTTAGAGCCTGAAAAACACTTAAAGAGAACTCTCTCAGTTCCTTTTTTGTAAATAGTTCGACAGGACCAAAAAAGTGATAAACTATTGCCCATCGAACATTTTGTTCAGATACTTTTACAAGCGTGAACAGAACAAGGTCACTTGGCAATCTTTTCATTTTTATGGAGTGTGAAAAGAGCTTAAAGGATACTCCTTTGTGTTCATCATTTTCGTGTTACCGTGAAGAGCACGAAAACACGAGAAAAGTATACTCGGTTACATTCTCATGTATTTTCGAGCGCGAGAACAAACAAAGATTGAGCTCGAGGTTTTTCTAAAAATCATAAAAAGCAGTCGTGCATGCGACAAAAAGGGAAAAACATCCATACTCCTTCTCGTGGATTTCAAAGTCGCTATATATGCAAAAATTCATACTCATAGGAATATTAGGCATTAGGTTTGATGGGCAAAACAATATAAAAAATCAACAAGAATGGTAAAAATTAAATAAATAAGGGTAAAAAGGGCTTTTACCATTTTCATTGTGATTTTGCCAAGAACTTTGCCCAAAACAACTCTTTTTCCCCCAAATTTCGTTGCTCGATCATGGGAGGCACAAGTGACCATTTGGGGAACCGTCTTCATCAACGAGGTAAGCTCTTGATATTCTACCTTTTCCATGGTTTAGTTTTTGTTTTCATTGGCAATTTTCAAGGTTTTGAGTTCGTTTTAGCGCCAAAACTTGCGCCCAAGAATTCTCGCAGGCTAGCCATACGGGACCTGCGAGAATGCATGATTCTCACAGGCGGCCTTAAGGGCACCTGTGAGAATCTCACACTGTGCTAAAGGGGCACCTGCAGGGGACGAAAAATGAAATTTCAATTTGATTTTTTCTTAATAAAAAATATGCCAAGGTTTGAAATGAGTTGCTGACCCTTTTCTTATGATTCTTGTGTAGGCATTTGACCATCACGGTGTTGGAGTGGTGAGAAAGATAACATGAGGAGGAGGATGCTATTGTCGAGAATGACCCGGGCACCATTGCTGACCTCCGAGACTGTGGGCTCTTGAAATTCTTCTGGATTCCGGGCATGAGGGCCCAAATCAGGTTGTTGGAGTACCTGGTTCATATGTGGGACATGGACCAGCAGTTGTTTCACGTGGGAGTCCACACCTTGACCCTAGATATCGAGGATATCTACTTCCTAACAAGGTTATCATGGTGTGGGTACCATTCCATCTTGACCAGTAGTCAATGTGGCAGACTCCCTATGAGTGAGTATTGTCGCTAGTACTGTGTCCCAGAGGCAGAAAGAAGCAAAGGAAAGGTGGCTATTTGGGGGGTCCAATATTTGACCCTGCGAACCATCTTGTTCACTATAGCATGCATGGACAAGAGCACATCTCCACACATGGCTCTCCAGAGCTACTTCCAATACGCCATAGAGTGCACAGAGTCGTGAGTCTTCAACTAGTCAGATGCAGTTATCCGCAGTATGAAGAGGCAATTGACGAAATGCAGGAAGGGAGACATAAAGAAGTTCAGGTACGGATCACTTTTGGTGTCCTTATTTCTTGAGAGGGTCCCATTACTGAGATTACAGGTTGAGTAGGGTCTACCAGCCCCACAGGATCCAAGGATGCTGAGGTGGTGCAACCTCATGGCCCGACATGTAGCTAGGCCCATCATAAAATACAATGATTCATTCTTTGACTGGTTACGGCCACAGATGTTGATGGTTGATGACTATGCCTACGCTGGATTGGACTTTCAAGGGGATCCATATTTATCCCTACCTGAGGATGATCAGTGGGGTGACCTAGGTAAGAAGTACACATTTTGTTCTTTTAAATGTTTTTGTGATTTTTATCATATAAAATGTTCTTATGTTTGTCCAAGAACTGATTAAAAAATCTATTTTTGATGAAACAGATGTGGGACCATTTCGACCTCCAGGCACATCTCCTATTCAGCAGTGAGGAGAGGCAGCTCCAGTGGCGCGATGGGATGTTGAAGACTATGAGGTAGTGGAGAAAAACTTGGAGGGGTTGACTACTGACATTCCAGACATGGCTATCGAGGAGATCCCTCGACGTTATCAGCGCCACACCGTGGGCGTGTCAGAGTCTATTAGTTGACTACTTCATAGGGTGGCCCGAGCAGTTGTGTGTTATCGTGAGCGTCACCCATGATGCTATTTTGTAGAAGCTACGAGCTTCATTTTTGAGATTTTGGTCCTTGGACAAAAACTTTTTGTAAAAAATGTTTGATCATTATATACATATATACGACGTCTACCGGCTTATCTTGTGTTGTGTGATACATGTGATGTGATTGGTTTATAAATGGCTCAAATTTCTGTCTAATATATAGTTAGCTAATTGATCTAAAAATGAAGAAGACTTGAAAAACTTGAAAACTTATTGCAAGTGAAATGTTATGTGTTTAAAGAAAATGGATCAGTTTGCAACACATAAATTAAAGGATTACTTATGCAAATTACACATACACAGCAGCATAAACATTGAACATAAACACATAAGCACATCAATTGATAAAGGAGTTCACCCCTCTTATGGGCTACATCTCCTGGTCCAGCTTCCAATGGATCATTATTATTAATT
>JZKD02S2266164.1:594413-620633 GCA_000966675.3 Picea glauca
CTTACAATGCTCAAACTGACAAACCAACTGCTCCAATGGCTTCCCAGCATCCCAAAACCCTTGTCTGGGCTCTTTCGGCACCTCAATCGGTCGAAAAACGAAGAAGTTAGGCCTCTGGAAGTCTCCCTCTTCAAGCTTGTTGTCTCTGGTTCTACAATTCACACCCTTCTTCAATGAACCTGGCTCACATGCATTTTAAAGCGTATAAACCCAGCACCGGGCGCAACTGTGCCAATAGTGCAAACCATAGGATGGTTAAGGGCACGCCAGCCCCTAACCACCTCAGCACCTGGGCATATGGCACATATGACTGTAGGTTTGGCAAATAGGTGGTTAACAGTTGTAACGGGCGTAACCACCCCGCGCTCCGAACTAGGGTCACATGAAAATAGTGCAAAGAACCGTGGGTTAAATTAAACCCCGCGCACAAATATTACAACCACGCACACCATATATAACACGGTCATTTGTTGTGGAATGAAACCACGGGTCGGGGCTAAGCCCCGGCCCGTCCCCCTTTCCGTTCAATACAACAACCAACTTTAAATATATTTGCGTTGATATATAAAACAAGGAACAAAGGTTGGCATGATGGTTAGCGGAGGTTGGCGAAGGATTTGTATAGTGGGGGAGGTCTGGGGGTCGAACCTCGTGGACTCCCATTACATTTTATATATAAAAACATAAACCAAACAATGGGGGGACACGTGGCGCCCATGGATTGGGCCACGTGTCCTCATATCATTTGCCACCAACCGAACACGTGTCAATTCCCGATTCACCATCTATCAACCAATGAATGATTGCCACATCATACACCTGACACATCATCGTAAGGACTGTACGGCCCTTCCACGTCACCGTACGGATTGTACGGACAGGTACATTCAGCATCAAATTTTTGCCTGTTTGGCTTGGCGAATAGATTGCGATATCTTCTCCATACGGCGTCCATTTGACAAAGTAAATATACCACCAGAATCAGGAAGACTAGACGGATGCAATGGTACTATTTTCATTGCATTCTGAGCACTTTGAAATTTGAGCAAAATTTGATCCCCTGATCACTAATGCATCAATCAATGTATTTAGACATCTAGGAATGTGTTGATACTCAATATAATCAAAATAATGTTCCAAGAGGTGAATTTGTAAATATACCTATAATAAAGTAGCACTTCGAATAGCATAGACATTACTTAACTGTAGCACTACTAGCTGTGAATCGAGTCGTATAACCAAGTGACAGATACCGAGCGAAATAGCATCAATCAAAAATTCAATAACAGCACTATACTCTGCAATATTGTTGGTCGCACGACTGAGACACATAGCTCATAGAGTGATAAGTTCGTTTGTAGGGGCATAAATTTTCCAAGCAGCAGAAGAAAGGTTATGAGTACTACGACTAGCGCCATCAGTGAAGCCAATGTGGGGTAGCAAAAACTCCGACATCTAGAAACCAAACACAACGTAACATGAAAAGTCGAGGGAAGAGACCAGATAATGAAAAAGCATACTACAGTAACACACAAGAAGTATGATACAATAAAATACAAGTACTCATGCACATGTGACCTTAGGCATAGTACTTCTTTAAGTACAACCCATTTCTAGTTCACTCAAAGGGATACCATCGTAATCTACTAACTCGTAAGCTCCTTTCTCCAAAACTGATCTAACGATATAAGGACGTCACCACATAGCTTCAAAATTTCCTGATCCTAGCATATATCGATCTTGTTTGTAAAGGAGAACCATATCACCTTCGGAGAAAACGCGAGGCTTGACATTTTTTTCGTATTGGGATTTGACACGTTTCTTCTGGGTTTCTATGACTAGGGTGGCGTCGCGACGAGTTTCGTCTAATCACATGAGATACAACAGACGTTATTCTTCGGCAGAAGTGTTTGGGAGGAGTTTGACGGCTAGTTTTAGGGAGGGTATCTCACATTCAATTGGTAGGATGGCTTCTAGACCATAGACTAACCGGAATGATGTAAACCCGGTAGCAGACTTAATGGATGTCCGGTAAGCCCACAATGTTGAAAACAATATCATGTGCCAACTCATTTTGTGAATCCCTATCATTCGTCGAAGCATGGTCATGAGGACTTTGTTAATTGCTTCGACTTGGCCATTGGCTTGTGGGTAATAGGGTGTTGAGTTTTCATGGAGAAGACCCAACTTTTCAGTGAGTTCGGACATCATGAAGTTTCTAAAGTGGCTATAGAGATCGGTGATGATAGCCTGAGGAACACCAAAACGAGCTATGATATGATTGAATATGAATAATGTTGCGGTCTTTCCAGTGTTGTCGAATGTCAGCATCACCTTGGCCCATTTCGTAAAATAGTCTATGGCTACAATAATGCATCCATGCCCCCCGACTGAGCAAGGGTGACATGTCATGAAATCGATACCCCATTTCACAAAAGGACCTACGGAGACCACAGGGTGAAGAGGCGTAGGATGTGACCGTATTTTATGGTTGTAGGTCTGGCAAGCGTGGCATTTTTGGACGACAATTATACAATCGTTAAATAAAGAAGGCCAAAAATACCATGCTCACAAGATCTTCTGGGCAGTAGCATACCCAGACATATGACCACCACAAGCTCCAGAATGGCAGGCATTTAAGGCTTTCTCAGCTTCGTCAAATGTGAGGCTACGTCAAAAAACTGAGTCAATCCCATGATGATAAAGAGTATCATCAAGGATAATATACTGATGGGCTTGGTAGCATATTCAATGGTGGTCAGTACTAGACAAATTGGGCCAGAAAGTCTAGGTTTGGAGATATATGATGATATCTCCATACCAAATATCATTGGAACTAATTAGGAAAAGGGATTCATCAGGTAATGAATCGGCTGCTACATTTTCCATCTCAGAGTAGGGAAAGTCGCATATCAACTCGGAAAACACTAAGGATTTCTTGGACTTAGCGCGTTTGAATTCTAAGTAAAACTCCTAGAGTATCACGATCCATTTGGAGTATTTTCCCCCTAGCATTTGATGTGTGAGAATGTGTTGCATAGGGTTGTAGTTAGAAATTACCGTAGTCTTGCGAGAGAGGATATAGTGCTGGAAAAGTTGAACTGCTTGGACGACTGCCAAGGCCAGTTTTTCAACATGTAAATACTTGGTTTCGGTAGGTGTTAGACTTCGACTCAAGTAATATATGACATGTTCATCATGAGAATCATCCTCCTGGATGAGAACAATAGCGATGGTGTAATCTGAGGTTGCGAGGTAGAGGAAATAATCACGACTGTAATCAGGTGGGAAGAGAAGCAGAGTACATGTCAGGGACAGTTTCAAAGCTTCGAAAGATTTGTTGGAAGTGGTATCCCATACAAAATTAGACCCCTTTTTTAGTAGTCACGTAAATCCAAGAGTTAGCTCGGCATAGTTCGGGATGAAATGACAAAGAAAATTTGCTTTCCCTTGCAAACTTTATAACTGCTGAAGCAAAGAAGGAGGAGGGAGATTGAGAATCTCCTCGACCTTCAAAAGATCTACCCTGATCCCTTGACATGAAACAATAAAGCCTAGAAGTCGGTTGGATTCTACATAGAAAATGCATTTGTGAGGATTCAACCATATATGGTAAAACCGACATCAAAGGAAAATGGCTCGGAAGTGTATTGGATGATCGACACGGCACATGGAATGAGCAGGTAAGTCATCTAAATATGGCTGCATGATGTGCTTGATATCATGGAAGGCATAAGACATAGCGCGTTGAAAAGTTGCGTCGGCATTTTTTAGATCAAAAGGAAGTTTCCGATAGGCAAAAGTGCCCCAAGGACAAATAAAAGCAGTTTTGTGTTGGTCCTCGGGAACAATATTGATTTGATTATATCCGGAGAAACCATCCATCAGAGAGAAGATTTCACTTCCAGCATAATCGTCGATGATCTGGTCGACGAAGAGGGTAGGAAAGTTGTCTTTAGGATATGCTTTGTTAATATCCCTATAATCAATGCACACACAGATTGTGCCTTGTTTCTTGTCGATCGAGACAAGATTGGAAACCCAGTCAGTGAGAGCCACCAGGTAAATAAAGCTGGCTTTGAGGAGTTTCTCGACTTCAAGATTCATAGCGGCCACTTTACGTGGGTGGACCGGATGAAGGCATTTCCGAACGGGTTTAGCGTCTAGGTATGTCTTAATCTCATGTATCACAATGTTGGGGTCAATACCCATCATTTCTTCATAGCTCTAGGCAAAGACGTCACGAAATTCTTTGAAAAGTGACATGTAGGTGACGATTTCATCAAGGGAACACAAAGCTTTGATATGCACATTTTTGACAATTCCAGGTTTTATGGATATGTCGAGGGGAATGGTGGGTGAGATATTGCTTAAGTTCCCTTTGGAAAACACATCGTGTGTAGACTCGAGAATGGTGGAAATGACGACAATGATCGATGGGGTCGAGATCCATTGGTAGCTCTCGATGGTGTGTTGTTCTAGGAAGAGGATGCAGCGATGATGTCCATCATCCCAGGGGGTGTCGGACCCTTGAGGAGTGGGTGGTTTCATGGCCCCTTGAAGGAACTTAGTAACCTTGGCTCATCGTGGGCAATCCTTATTGTAGTGATCATCGCCACAGATAAGACAAGGGTATCGGGGTTTGCGCTTATCCCTATCGTCAATAGGTGTTGTTTTGGTTCTTTCTGCTTGCGAATTATTTTTGTCCTCGTTATTCTTACCCTTTCCCTTTCTAGATTTTTTTTTACCGGTGGGGGTAGATTGAACAACATTTACCTCAGAATTCTTACTAGTGGGAGAGGTAGGAGACGGAGCATTTTGAACATTAGAAGAAATGGGTTTGGGGGTGTTACTAGAGGTTTGGACGGAATGAGGTTGAGCATGGAAAGTGTCAATCACATCGTCGGCTCCATGAGAAGTAGCAGGAGTAGTTGAAGTGGCAGAAGTAGAAGGACGAGGCGCATCAAGGAGTAAGTCATAAAGAGTACCCGTTTGTGAGTAAACGAGGTCAAGGTATTGAGCATGACTAATGGCCTATTCTTCCATGACAACTCCACCCATGGAAATGTCACGACCGATGTCATTCCAAATGATTTCGTGAACCACTCTGCCAACAACTGATCGGGAAGTTTGAGTTTGATGAGACGTCATCTCCATCGCCACTCATGAATGTGATCGGAGATATGAGTGGCTTTGGTTTGTTTAAAAGAACTCAAAATCTTGGTCCCTATTTCATAGTGGATCGGTAACTGGTAGTGGGTGAGAAAATCCATAGCGAGGGTGTCTAATTCGGCGAAGAAACCTCATGGTAATTCTATATACCACTTTGCGGTGGAGCCCGTGAGGGTTCGCTGAAAAAGGCATAAAAAAATAGAGTCATCCATCAAGGACTTGGATGAGCACCAAAGGTGAAAAGTCATTACGTGATTGTTCAGGTCCTCTCCCGGTTTGCCATCGAATTTAGGGATGTCAGATGGTAGTTTGGTCGGTATGGCGGGCCATTGGGGAGAGTGACGGATTGGATCATTTAAAATCCTCGACAGATCCGAGAGGTCCAGGGTGGCTAAGAAAGGTAATTGTCTATTCACATGAGGGTACTAGTGACTTTGGGGAGGGAGTCCCATCAAAAAACCAGTGGGACCATAAGCAGTCTGCATGTAATGCAAAGATCCAGGCAGATTTGGTGATTGTTGTGGAGGAAAGTAACTCATAGGGTTGTACCCTTGAATGGGGGTGTGGGGTTGAGCATTTGAGCCCCAAATAGGATTAGACGTACCTGGATAGGGTTTTCCTATACTAGGGGGTATGACAGAGCTAGCCGAAAGTTGTTTCCCCCCAGTCAATTGAGGATTATGTTAGATCAAATGGTTCCAATACTGGGCCAAGGATGGAGGTATGTTTTTTCCATAGCGTGGGGTCGGTGGGGGTTTCCCTCCAATTGGGGGTTGTGTCCCAATTGGGATTTGTCCTGCAAGGAGGGGTTGAGTTAGGCCTCCTTGGTGAAATTGTCCACCAACAGGAATCTGGTAATTTGGTGTGAATGACGGAATGGTGCCACTAGGATAAATGCCTTTGATATAATATGGAAGAGGTCCTCTGAAAGGGAGCGGAGGAAGTGTTGGAATGAAACTGGGGGGATGGTGCCCAGAAGGAGTGGAACTGCTAGGATTCCCAAATGAGATTTGTGCAGGAGCAGGAATAGAGGCATTCAACACATGGTATCCAGGTGGAAGTGTGGGGGTGACTCTGGGAGAAAGCAGTGTGCCAATGGGGACTTGGATAGCCACGGTAATATCGGTGTGAGGACTCGTAGTATCTGTGTAATGGACCATTTGTAAAGGGGGAGTCATGATGTGGTCATCTCACGGAGCTTCTGTACTAGGAAAATAATAAGCAGTAGTAAACGGTACTACATCGGGATCAGATGTTTCGGGTAGCTCAGGTGAGACAGTGATATCAATGCCTGCTCCTGAGCCAAAGAGGTCCCATCTAAAAATGTCGGTAACCCAAAAAGGATCTTGACCCTCAGGTCCTAGGAAAGGTCCAGTTGGTGATCCAGAAGACTGAACAACTAGTTCTTCGGAAGAATTTAGTCGCATAATACGTCTCTCGGAGTTGGGGTGAAGTCGAAAGTCCTCTTGAGAATTAGAAATTTGGAATTGTTCTAGAGAGTCAGTTCTTTCCACTTGTGGAGTGGTGACGTCTTGGACTTCACTCTGTTGAGGAGATCCCTCCGGTGAGTTGGTAGGAAAGGGTTGAGAACCTTCCAGATTTTCTGGGGGTAAGCCTTGCATTCTACGTGAACGACGTGGAGGGTCAATTGTGAACGAGTTAAAAAACTTACAAAGGAAATTCTATGGTCAACTTGGGCAAACTAACAACATACGCTAGTAAAAAATCTAGGAAGAAAAACCAAGCAAACAAGACCTTCTAATTCCGAAGTCACTAGTTGGTGATGAAATCCAATGTCACAACGACGAGACAAGAAGGGGCTGCGCTAGGGTGGAAAATTTACGTTGATGACCTGCTTAACGGACTTACACCCTGGTGCAAGCTCCCACACATAATCGTGGGTATACCCTCCAAGGAGCCTGAGTGAGTTTATCCAAGGATGATTCTAGGTGCGTGGAGACTTGCCCCTTCACAGTCACCTTGTGAAAGACCCTAAGAAGATAGGCCACTAAGGGTACCACCAACAACAATAAAACCTGGGGGGACAATCGACAATCCGATCCACATGCAAGGGCAGGGTATCTAGCTCGAAATTAGGTTGAGAGGCTTCCACTCATCATTGTGGGTATACCTTCAAGTGACCCCTGTAATATGTGTAGTCTCTACACTGATACCAACAAAGCAGGGTGAGTAACTATGTCAATATAAATGCGACCTCAGGTTTAACCCTTGTGTGAGAAGGGCTTCCCAGAACAAAATGTTGCAAATGGAATTTGACACTCCTTACCACAAGATGCTATTGTTTGTTTTGTGCTTTGGATAGTGTATCTCTCTACCTATTCCAAATATCTAGCCTAGCTAATGTTGGTGTAATAGAGTCCTAGAAAAGAGTTACTAGTTAAATTTTAAAAATTGCGCAATATTATTAAAGGTTGTTGTTACTCAAAGGAGACGGAAATGAAACCGATTTTGTGTGAGACTCTGACCCAACAATGCATAGATAGGAATGAAAGATACCAATTTTTTGTTCAATGAATCCTGTTTATAGGAGGGAAAGAGGAGTTTTCTGGAACAATCTTGAACTACGATATACAATTTTCTTTGAAATGCAATATCAGCAAATCATGAACAATGCCAATTCTCTATTCGTTCTATTTCAACAATTGAATACCGATATTTTTGAAATAAAAAATTTCTTAAAAAGAAAAATGTTTTTTAAATTTTCAATAGAAACCACACAACAGTGGTGGAACTAAGAAAAACCAGCAACTAATGAAAAGCAATATACAAAAAAAAACCAAACCAATCTTTCAATGAAGACAAAAATAACAAGCAGACAAGACTAGTCTTTTCAAATGCATGAAGGCAACAAATTTCCAAGTAATGAGCAATTAAGAAAGACAACTAATCCTAACTTTTAAATTGATCATCGGCTCCCAACCAAACAAGTACTCGGATTGTAGAACTAGAGATTATATCCTTGTTAAGAAAAGGTCAAGAGATAATAGCTGAGAAAAATGAACAAGAAGAGCTTTCGATTTTCAAAGACTAATCATTCACAAAATTCGAAGTCAAGAAACATTCAATCACTGGAAAAAGAAGTTCTTTTCATACACACATACAAATCTGGGCATCTGAGGATACAAAAAAACCTTAATCCCAAAATTTTGCAAATGGGTTCGCAAGCAGGCAGTGGTGTATAGTGCGAGAATCAAATATTCTCGTAGGATGGACACAAGTAGAGTACGAGAAGTTTTCATTGAACTGAATAGTAGGGTGTGAACTCTAGTGGTTCTCACAGGGTACAGAAGTGTGCATTGCGAGAAGGCCTGAAACTAAGCAAAGTTTGGAAAAAAGACAAAATATTTGAAGGAACTTCTGGACCAAGAGAGTCTGTCAGGGTCTCCTCAAGACTTAAAGATTGATAGAAATGAAATATGGTATGGTAAGAGCAAATGGCCAAGGAAAAACCACCAAAAACCACTAAAAAATGGGTTGCATCCCCAGTGGAGTCACCAATTTTTTTATCAGACTAATCGGTAGGTGTGGACACTAACAGATCTCCCTAGATCCACTTGGATCTAGAACAAAACAGGACAGGACATGACTCTTTCCCTAAGTTGTAATCATTGAATCTACTAATAGGAAGGAATAAATGACATACCTTTATATCACTTCCTTAGGTCTCCGTTGTTCCTGCTTTGCTTCAGTGCTCTTGTGAAGTCAAGTCCGAGACAACACAAACCAACCAAAGTGAAGATAGCAAAATGTATTCAACGTCAACTTATGCATATGATCAAGGAATTACACAATAAAGTAAGAGTGACTTTATGGGAAAGGGACATGCCACTGTATCATATTAATTGAAAGTAGAAGATACAACCTGATCGCCTTGATGTTGCAAGCTTCCTTTCAGTGACCCTTGGTTCTAACACACACACTTTCTCTGTACTTGCATGAAGAAGAACCAATTCCTCTTGATAGACCAAATAGAGCCTTCAAGCTTCTGTCAAAGAAGGGTTCTTCACACAATTCTTTCACCAATTCTTCATTCAATCTTGCTTAACATTTTCCAAGAGAAACCTTTCAATATATAGGAGAAGGAGAGATGGTTACATGGATGAGGATGATCCCATCAAATCTGAGAATTCAGTAAAATGACAACCATACGAATGCCAACTCATTTTCTAGAAGATTCCCTTCTAGAACCCTCGAGACCTCTTCTCCTTTCCAAGCTTAAAAACAGGTTTGCACCCTGTGTATGGAGCAAACTGCGAGAATTTCACACCCTAAGTGTGGGTGTCCTGCAAGAATGAGGGATTCTCACACCCTAGGCCATAGGCAGCCTGCGAACTCACCTCAAAAATATGTTTTTGGAAGGAGACAAGAGCCACTTTTTCTCAGGCAAAAATTCCTTGTTGGGAGCCTGAATACATCATTGTTGAGACATCACCACAGTGAACAAAATCATGTGTAACACCATCTTATAACTTTGCTCGAGTTTTTTACCTGGTGATCATGTCAACAAAAGTCCTCTTCTAGGTGGTTTTTTGGTTTCCTTATTCACTGGATAAATTTTATTTTCCTTCCATCCCTTCATCTAAAACTCAAAAAAATTGGCCTCCTCAAAGTTCTCAACTAGAGTCGGTTTATAATCCCTCTTGATAAACATGGAAATAGAAGTTGGTAGTGCATTTGCATATACCTCAATTTGTATCTCTTGGTTGGGCTTAGCATCAAGAATACATTTATTGAGGATAGTTGTGAACCTTTGGTTTAATTCTTTGACCTTTTCTTTGGGTCCCATGGTGGCATCAAAGAGTTCATCTATCAAAGCTCCTATTGTCATTTCCTCGGTGAATTTATCAAGAAAAACCTTTTGAAATTTGGTCCAACTGATTATGGAACCAACTGGGAGGTTAAAGTACAAGGTCAAGGATAAATTCTCAAAAGTGTGTGGGAAAATTATACATAAAACTTGTTTTTTTTCTACTTTCATCAACCTTATTGCTAGTATGAATTTATTAATGTGGTCTTCAGGAAACCCAAAGGTTTTAGGATCAAACTTGGGAAGAATATTCTCTGGGTTCCTGGGTAAGTGGTGCAACCACCCTGGTATGACCAAGGCATCCCTAGACAACCAGGCATGGTTGTTTGTAGGTTGATCATTTCACTCTGGGAAGTCTTCATTATTATCCCTCAAGTTGTTTGATTTATTGTCTAATTTATCTGAATTGGAACCAACTTATTCATTGTCGTAATGATCAAGTTCAAAGTAGGTACTTGTTGGTGGGGTAACAACTAGAGTTTGAGGAATAAAATGGAGGGGATAACTTATTTCATTCCAGGAGAAATATACCAATTCCACAATTGTATGGACAAAAGTTTGATAAGGGTTGTCTAGAAATAGTGTGGAAATTTTATTTCTTTGAGGTAAGAAAGTAGCTAATGGAAATGATTTGATATATCGGGAATAATCTATAGTAATCATCCTAAACACATTAATTTATTAGTGGGGGGTCACATAGGGTATTTCTTGGTGAAGTTATGTATCATCTTCAACATGTGGTGAACCATTGGTGTTGGGGGTACCTTTATGACAAGGCTATATTGAGAAGGACTATGCATGCATGTGGGTTATTTTTAATCTATATGCTATTCGAGATATATTTCTATTAGAAAAAGTATTCTCACTAGCCATGCATTTGTTCAGGACCTCCTTCTACAGCCAATTCTATTGAGGGCTCTAAAATCCCTTTAACTCAATAGCATGAATCATGCCCAGAGACAAGGACTAATTATATTCTTCTCTATTTAAAGTAGTGTGATTCTCCATATTCATAGTCCAACAAGTTTCGATGGGATTTAAATATTTTTTTCAAAAGTTTCCTTTATAATTGTGTATCTCTTTTTGAATTTTTTTTCTTTAATATTCAAACATGATAGAATTATAAATAACTTACATGACTAAATCTAAAGGAAATAGGGCCTAGGATAAGATCCAGCCAGCGATATGTAAAAAATACATGAGCCTAACTAATATCAACAATAATACTTTCATTAGTCAAGTTACCAGTATTGTTTAAGAAAGAAAGAAACAATTACACACAATCACATGTAAAGACAAATGAACCAGAATTAATTCTACATATTGTTTGCATGTAATACATTAAATAACATCAAATATGAACCAACATTTATTTAGAAACCATAATAATTCAAGGTAACTTATCATAATCATAATCTTACTAAAATGATTGTAGCTAATAATTGTTTGCATAACAATCCATAGATCAATTTTTATCCACAAGATTGGTAGAAATTTGTCTTTGAATCTGTATGAGCTTAAATATTAAACTTCAAGATTATTCTCTGTCTAACTCTCCATTTATTACAAAAATCATCGACCATTCAAAATGAGTTCGATGTCCTTATTCATAAAATATAGAAATACTAGAAATAGCTTAAAAGTTCACTTAAAGTAAAGACACAAATTAAAAGAGTGGACTCATCCATGTGTAAGCTCCTAGTATAATTCCCATCATCTCAACATGTTTTCTTGATCGTATTCGAACCATTGGGAAAAACATCTAAAAGGTATGGAGGTATGGAAATCAATGTCTTTCCATTAGTGTGCTAAGCTCATATTTAATCTCCATTAATCAATGTTTGAACCGACTTATCTTGGAACTCAAGCAATGCAAGACTGCCGACACTCCTATCGGGCCATTGATGATCCTTCTCACTTGTCCCTTTTCCAAATTTTAAATTTCAAGAAAATCGGCTTCAAACTATCGATCCTATTACTCAAGATTCTTGACTATGTTGTTGAGGTCTACAAATTCTTCGGGCATACCAAATTTAGGGACTCAAGTATCTTTCATCCTCTAGTTTATCTTTTCCCAATTTCATAGACATTCCTCCCATCCATCCTACATCTTTTGTTGTGGTTATGCCACTAGTTTTGTCCAATACTATGCTTCCTTTTGGAATATTTCTCATATTGGCATATCCAGTAGTACCAATAGAAATTGTTGGCGCACTAGTAGCACCAATAGCAGCAAAGCCAAAAACTAGGGAAGCATCATGATTCCATGTTCCTCTTCACCCCAACCCTTCTAGATTTATCTGATATATTCGATATATGATAGATATTTATGTGATCTCTTGGACTATATCATCATGTATTTTTGTGCTATAAGGCCCAACAAAGTCTCCTCTTGATAGCACACAACCTGAGCCATAAAGACTCCTCTTTTCAATTTAAGTTGGTTGTAGACTTATTTGAAATCAATCCTTATGAACATGATTTCTCAAGTGGTTTCTTGATAATATTCAACTTGATGTTTAAGATGCACAAGTTATGACATCATGTACTCTAATTCATGCTCGTATTCTCTCACCATGTCTAGTATCACTAGATATATCCCTTACAACTCCTAGAAATTCACTTTCTTCGGAATGTCTAGCATCCAATAGGGTTTCTTCTGTAGTAATCATAACAACACTATCCATAGTAAGAATCATCCTCTTTCTCGTTCTCTTAATCACCACCTAAATCTTTCTATCATATGTTATATCTTGGACATTTACCCTCTCATCTACAAGTTTTGGAATTGGTTGGTCACCCAAGAAGAGGGTATTTCCTAGACTACCTAGAGTGTGAAAGTGTTCAAAGGTTGGTTACTTACCTTAATCTATTGTCAGTATTCAGATACTGATGTTTCCCTCATATTTGCCTGTACAATTCTTTTGGTCCAAGGTTGTACAAGTTTTCCTAGGACTTCCTATTGGTTTGGTCTCTGCATCTTTAATAATTTCTTCTATTTGCTAAGTGTCACTAGTACCTTTGGTAACATATTTTGTTTCTTCCACTGATGGTGATGTCATGCCTTTGGGGGAAGAAGGATTTGGCGACACTGTTGTAAATTTTCTAGTCTCTTTGTCAATATTTTTCTCTTCATTCTCCTAACTTCTAAGTGTGTCATCTCCAAGTTTATCTATAGAATTTGAGATTTATTCACTCCCTTCTCTCTATGTGGTGTTTTCTTGTTATTTTTCTCTTTTGTTATCATACTAATTGTCCTCTTCTTCATTCGAGGTATTTTCCTCTAGGATTGACCCTTCCCTATTACCTTCATATTTATTTTCTTTGTCTTCTTGGGTTCCTTACCCATCGTATTGAGGCTATGAATATTTTTCCAAGGGAGTGGTGACATTCTTAGTTGTATCCAGACCCATTTCCACATCCATAGGTTGTGATCCCTGGGGTGGTTGGGTGTCTTGAAATTATGTATTAGATTCATTGATGATGGGAAATGTTGTAATCATTATAGACTGTAATCATATCAACTATTACCAGTTCCAGTACACCTGGGCCAAGTGTAACTGTCAAGGGTTCTACTATTAATCTAGGTCATGATTTCTCTACATGTACCTGCTCCACATTCAGCTCTTCATTGTTTCCCTCAGATGAAGTGTCTCTTCAGGGTTTTAGTTCTCCTTCTCCCATATATATCACTAGATTTATCATTGGTGTCCCTAATAATTGAATGGTAGGATCTTCTCCATAATCATGAAATAATCTCTTAGCTTCATCTAAGATCCTTAGCATTTCAAATCTTCTTGTTGCTTGCTCTACATTTTTATTTTCTTCATGTATATAAACACCTTCTATTTTTTCTAACCATTATAATTTTTCATCTCTCAACATGGTCTTGAACTGGGTTAGGTATGGTTTCTCTTTCCTTAGTAGGACCTCCTCCCAATTCATATCATTTTCAATGAATATATTTTCTTCCAAACTGTCATGTGCATAACACCAATGAGATATTTCTTGACTAGTGTGCTAGGCCACCAAATTTTTTGGATCATGTTTCCTATTAAAACCTATATTCTACCTAGTTTTGAGCTTCATGCTTAGAATGTATTGTGTCTTTTATGAAGTGGTATCCTACATATAAACCAAATGAATGTTCTTTTATTATATTTCCCCAAGGAGGAATTGAAGCCTTGAAAGATAGTCTGGTAACAAATATCCCCCAACACCAACCGATCTAGCACATGAGCTGGCAGTAGGCGTGGGGCCCCGGTGGCTCCGAAAATCTAGAGGTGGGTAATTTTCTCTTCTAGGTACCAATTGCCTACTCTCGATATGACCTTTCTTGCTGCAATGAAAATCCTTGGACAATATTTTTTAAATATTATGAAACATACCCTAGCTAGTAATTCATCACAAATTTCAACATAAGTCTTCTTGTACCTATTTTCCAAAAAATGTTGAAATAGACATGGACGGTTAATTATGAGATATGCCAACTTAGTCCCCACCATGGAGATACATTTCTAACACACACTGCAACTAATAGGTAGGATGACATGTGACACCCTTTTTCCCCCAACTTGTAATTAATCATTAATTGTGATTACCATGCTATGGCATGTGAACAATGTAAATGTATTATTGTTTAGATTGTCAATAAATGACTATGGGGGTGCATCCTTGAAATACTCGCCATGATATCACTAGAAAAAAGAGTGAGGAAAATGTAGAGAGGGTTCATTATGTCAAAATGACCCAATTTCTTCTTGTTGAAATAATAATCCTCATCCTCATCCTGATTCCAAGGAAAAAAATTAGTTAATGAAATAAGGAATGGTGGTTGAATAATCAACTACCCCCATGAATGGAATCATGGAGAGTGTCTCTGAGGAGACAGAAAAATTTTAGCCCAAAGTACCACAGAGTGCATTTTTCATGCAGGCCCAGAATGACCCGAGTTCCTTCTAACAGAAGGAACAAGACAGGTCCAGGATCTCCCTGGGGGGAAATGGAGAAGGCGTGCAAGATAAAGGATACCATTCAGAAAAAGGAAGAGAGTGTGTGACGCTCTCCAACGGAGAAGAAGAAATAAAGAATAAAGTTGTCCTGAAAGAGGGGAGAGAACACAAGAACAAATATCAGAGAGTTTGCAGAAAACATGACCTGATAAGGAGTTTGTGAGATTGATGTTGTGGGAGCATATGATAAAACTTGTAGAGGCTGTGACAGAGAAATGATCTCTGAGAAAATGAAAAAGTTCCCTAGTGATATCATGGCTTAGCAAGAGGGTGGCTAGAGCGTTGAGAATGAATTCCTCAGAGCCTTCGATTGGGTGGAAAGGCGGACACCCATAGTCATTTGGTTGGTGATCGACTATAATAGATAAGTATTTCATATACACTATGTACTAGAATTGGAATGAGTAGTTGGATGTGTGTGCTTATGACAAAAATTTACATTGTATGATTAATATTATAAATTCTTATTATTCTTCGGTGAACCCATGCATTTGAATGGTTTCTTTTTTCCTCTCCTTAGCGGCAAGATAAATATTAGACATGGGTCTTCGAATGAATTTGGGAATAATTTTATGGTTTCTATGATTGTTTGGAAAATCCTTAAGTTATTTTTCCCAAGGATGGATTTAGTAATGTAAGAATCAGGGCACACTTCACTGAAACACTTCAGTCCTATCGGCCCCTCAAATTTACCTTCGTAGGTAACTAAAAGTTATGTACACAAAGGGTGCTTCTTTCAAACCAGTCATCCAAGTAACTGAGGGCTCATGCCCATGGCCTTAATAAAATGTATCCTAAGAGCTAAGGGTGTAGCCCTTAGAACTTATAAAAAAACTCATATGGCCAAGACCATGGAACCCAACTCTATGCTTAATAAGAGCTAAGACATCAGAGTCTTTGGGCTTCAGGGATTCATAGCTCCGAAATGTTGGAATCCTCATAACACCCAGATTGCACCAAAGGTGACCTATGAAACTAGTAACTTGAAGGATGACTGACAAATGACGATCAGTTAACCGTAATCGTAGGATTCATCCCCTTGTTAAACCCTGATCCACTTCTCGGATGCGAAGTAATGTGAGTTGTATATCTGAGGGTACTCAATATATCCCTTGACCATTGGATCTACTCCCTGTTCAATCTGTCATTGACCACTTCAAAAGAATAGAGGTTTTATAAGACAAAAACCCCTGAATGTCGAACTCGTGAGGGAACGTCAACCATGGATCTAAGGATAATTTTGGACCCCTCTCGGTTGTTTGATCATGGTGATGTACGTATCACATCGAGAGAATATGGGGGTCCACGCATCAATAAATGATGATGCCATGTGTGGTGGTCTTGTGACATAATAAAGAGATGTCAGTAAACTAAGGCATGTGCCACACATCTTTCCAGCTTGTTTCAGGTTGACAGGTGTCCCTCTAGGAGTGGTTGAACACTGGAACCTAGGGACCTTTGAGTTAGAGTCATGATTCATTAATCTAGGGAGTCTATTGAGGAACTCTCCCAACCATCCAATCATTATTCGAATCTCTGGCTAAACCCCACTTTGCTTGATTCAGGATGCAAGGTATGGAATTTCCCCGAACACTGAATTCACAAATCTATGAGGACCACCAATCCAGGGATGCTTCAGGATCTCTCTTGACCATTGGATCTAGACCATGGTTAACCTGACACTGATAACTCGGGAGAAAAAAGGAAATTACATAGCCAAACCCCCCAAATCTGAATTCATGAAGCAACGAAGGTCATAGATTTGGGGATCTATGTGGACCTGTCCCAACCGTGGGATAAAATGTATTGGGAGGTTGCTAGCAAGAGTTTGAAATTCAGAGCTCTGGGAGATTTTGTAGGTAGGATAGGTTGGAGGCTTCCAGAGGCTTTCAATCTGTAGTGACGTGGCACACTGACTTCACCTAAGGTGACGTGGACCCATGTTTATCAAGCCATGTGTCACCTTGATTCAAACCTTTTACAGACCTTATATGCCAATTGGAATGTGACACATGTCACCCATTGATGGGGCCACATGCCATCTCTTCCCTATTCTGCATGTTAACACCTTGACACACTCTTGATGACCTAATAGCCAGTGGAATACCCTGGGGCACTAGGAGTTCGAGACTTTGAGAAACTTGGGAAGTTGGGACGTTGGGGTTAGTTGTTCGAAGGCCCAAACCTACTTGTCCATGTTTCTACATTTAACATGCCACCACGTATAAGTGTGGACCCTTCAGGAGTTTAGGCTTCAGGAATCCATAGGATATGAAAATAGAGAAAAGGGCGTTCAATGTTGAACGTGGAAATCACTTAATCATATGTGTTAAATGAGGGAGAACTTCAGTCATTGGATTTAACGGTGGATGGATTTCCACCATAGATGCAGGAATGTTGGGGAATGCTAGGACTTTGGGTAACTTCCTCTATAACCTCCCTCTAGCAGCCATGTCATCACTAAAGGGTGAAAACCTTGGTCAAATTTGTGCTAGGAAGGATGGTGAGAATGAGGTGAATCCACGTGGATGCCACTTGGCCCTTGAAAAATGATGTCAGAATAGATTTAGAATGGCATAACTTCCAATACAGAGCTCCAAAATAAGTATGGTAAGAGTCATCGGAAAGCTATTGACCCAGATGATGATGGAGACCTCAGAAACAGGATTAGAGATAATTAACAAAAGAGAAAATTTATGCCCTGTCCCTTAAAAAGAAACTTAGGGTTCGGGTGTGTTACAAAGTGGTATCAGAGTGGGAAACAACAGTTGGTCTTCTTGGGCTCACGAAAGAGTCAAGTGATTATTTTTTTCTCTCTTAGAAAACTTTAAGGGACAGGGCACCCTAGCCTACCTTACCTAGAAGAAAATGACTCAAACACAGTCCTGGATGGGCCGGAGAATAGTCATAATACTATTTTATCAAGGCTAATATGAGCATGTTGATAGTATTACCATTGCACAAAAATTATCTACATAAGTTCCTTGAGGAGAAGGACGCAGATTAAAATTCAGTTGGGATTTTACCCAACGAGATTGAATCGTGCTAGACTGTGGCATAAGAAGCCTATAATTTAGTTTGGATAAATTATATCCAATCCTACAAAAGTGGGATTATGCCCAGGGGAATTAATAATAAAACTTGGATGCAAATTGAATAAACTTGTTTTAAGGAGTACTTGAGTCTATAAGGAAAATGGACTGAATAGGTGGCATGAATTTACTAAAAGTGGGCTTATGAAGCCACTGTTAATAAAAAGTTTTGATTAAATGAAGAATTTTTAATTGGGAGAACGATCCCCCATGTATAGAGGCATTATGTAAATATGTGATTTCAACCTACTAGACTTGTCATAACTAAAAATTGTTGTTGGGATAATCCCTCTTTGTAAAATAAATGAAGTTATGAGGGCTGAGAATTAACCTCATGGAAGAAGTGAAATGACATGAGAAAGTTCAAAATCTCATGTTTGTGCTATGGAAGTGTGTATCCCTATTAACTAAAGGTAGGACTATGCAATAAAATGAAAAAGGAAAGTAAGTGGAACCCGTCTGCACTGCAAGAATGGGTATAATTCTTAGTGCACAAAGATATGATGAAATGCATATAGAAAAGATAGAGCATGCATATGACATTCATATATACTTATTATAGTCTGTTATTGAATTTAAAATATGGTGATGTCATATATAATATGGTTAATGATTATCTGACTATGGCAACGTAAGTAAAGGTTGATGATGTTGAGTACATAGTGCCTTATGAGGATAAGGTAGGAGGATGAATGAAATGATGAACTTGGATGTGGTAGAGTAGGTGTTGGGATAGTTATAGATGACCAATGGGTAAGGTTGACATCCAGAGTTGGATGGTATCCATATAAGGTATGTCTTGGTATTAGCACCAGAAGTTGTCCTCAGATTGCGATGAGGGAAAGCCCGATACCCATCAGTTTGTATGTCGCATGTTATTTATAAAGGGTGATCGAATGAGAGTAAACTCAGAATAATATTGTTTTAACTCAGAAAAATGAGTTGGTAATATAGAGCTTGATGAGATCTTGATTTAACTTAGGCCAGTAAATTTGCATAGTGGTGAGTAGGTGGATGAGAACTAGAGAGGAATGAAAGTCTTCTCTAGACATATGGCCTTCTAGAAGCCTTTAGAAGAAAAGTATCAGATATGAGATCCTCTCAGATATGAATAACTCCAAGAAACTTAAAATGTTTCAATAGCTAATATAATCAAACCTACATTACATAGTCATCACAACACCTGACTAGATCGTCCATGCCTGGGTTTTAAGAGTCAGAAGAAAGATTAAAGAAGAAGCTAGCTGCCATTAAACAAGAAATCTCAAATATCAATCTATAACTAGAGAACTAGAGGCCTCATTATAAATTTACAATCGGGAGCATAGCTCTACCATCAATCCTTACAAAAACATAAAAACTGAGTATATATACTCGGAGAAACTCGCCATTGACAGTAGGAGAGTTGCTAAGCTACTTAATTTAAGGCTTTACGTGTGCATTATCTTCTTGCAGACTGTGCATGCAACTTCTTGTCTGATACTAGTTCAGAGGTCATGGATTTCGCAGGGAACCTGCCCATTGGGGTACCATGGGCTAACTGCTCTAGACCTTTCCCCATGCCTTCCATTTATGGATTGAGCCGAGGTTTCAACAACCTGCTCGAAATTCATTAACTGCATTCATTCATGGTGGGTGGTCGAGGCTTCATGAGCAGGGGATGACCACGTGCCAGCTTTCCAAGGCTTGGAGACTAGCCTCCTTTTCTTTTGGCTTTATCTTCAATGTAACCTAGGGACATGACCCTGCACCTATGTTCAAAGATGATTTGGCCTTTATCCTTTCGGGGATTCCCACATGATGTGTCCAGGATTCTCGATACCCAGTGTTGCGAAATGACCTTTTCCAAACCAACGGCTAGATATTCCCTTAGAATCGATGGCCAAGATCACTTCCTTAGCTAGATTTTAGCCGTCTGTGGACTAAATAGGCGCTTATCTTTCTTTTGGCCCTACTTTCCCTATGACAGTGGGTTGTGAACTTGCCTTAAAACTAAAGGCTCTTTGTGGATTTTGGGTATTGGCGATGGGAAGGAGTGAACTCCTCACCCTTGAGAATCCTGATTGTCGAAATCGTGATGGGGTCTACATTGTGTTGGTTCCTCCCTTACCCCTCATCCATATGGTCATCGGCTAGTACCATGGGCTCAACCTCGACGCTTTCACATTTCATGTTTTTTGGGTTTCAGGCTATGGGTGTATGCATTGACGAGAACCCCTAAATGTCGATTCCTGAAAAATCTCAATCTGCCGCCACCTATCCCACAAGATCAGACAACTCCCTATAATCCTGAGCCTTGAGACTTCGGCACTTTAGGCTTCACGAGTTCTAATGACTCTACTCCCTTTCTCTCCGGACTTGTGAAATCGTGACTCTTCTTGACTCTATTCGTCATGCCACTCTGTGATCATCGTCACCCGATGACCGTCGATCTACTCCATCAATAGATCCTCGCCACTGAAAAATGATCATTGACCACTCACTTGATTTGCATCACTATTCAACCATTCTTGGTGTTGCAGATAGAAGAAATGGAGACTTGGCTGACCAAACTTAGGCTTGGGAAGGCAAAGGTTCATTGATGGGGGGAAAAGGAGAAGCCATCATCTTCAAGGAGAATAGAGAAGCTCGGGACTGAATTCTTTTGGGCACATTTTGACAGGGAAACCAGTTGACTAAAGGAAAATGGACAAAAAAAATATACGCCAGGAAGAGAAAACTATGATCGGGTCTGAAAAAAGGGGTGGAAAAGACAAAACAAATTATAGATCTAGACCAAAACCACAATCCATGAGAACAAGACAAGTTTAAGCATTAACATTAGGATCCATGGGGGATAGATTCCTCCCTGTGAGGCTCTATGATCTCCTTTGCAGTTTCAGTGCCTTAGTGTTGGGTTGTGGAGTCTTTCATTCAAACAAAACAAAATAACATAAAACATATCTAGAATGTATTTACAAAGATGGGACGTTGGTTGCAGCTTTCAAACAAATTTTTTTTAAGGAAGTGCCCATTCACAGGGCCCAAAAAAACCTCGATACCATCTGGGTCATGTAACCTGTAAGTGTTATTCAAAAACACTTCAAATATCTTGAAGGGACCACTCCAAACGACATCGAATTTTCCATGTTTTCCCTTGTCCTATCTCGGATCATCCAATTTGAGCACCAACTCTCCTAGCTGGAAACTTTCTTTTCTCACCCTTCTATTGAAGGCCTGCTTGATTTTCTGTTGACGATCATTCACTCTGTCCATCATTTTCTCTCTAGTTTGTTGCACTTCTATCAGTTGATGTATTCTCCTAATCATATCATAAGGTTCTTCCTGGAAGTCTTGAAAGAACTTTTCCACAGGCAGGGCTAACTGAGAAGGAAAAATGCTTCAATCCCATATATGAGCTAGAAAGGGGAGATTCCCAGGGACCTCTTTGTTGTCACTCTATCATCCCACAGAGAAAACTTGAGTTTCGAATCCCATGCTCTTTTGTTATCTTCTAACAACATTTTGATGATTTTGATGAGGCCTTTGTTAGAGGACTCTTCTAGTCCATTTCCTTGCGGATAGTAGGCGGTAGAGTGGATTGTAGAAATTATGAACTACTCACAGAATCAGATCAGTGGTTAATCTATGAAAGATGCATCATTTTCAGTGACAATTCAGCTCGGATAGCCAAACCTTGCTATGATATCTTCCAGGAAGATGATGATTACCTTGTGGGACACACTCCTGGTGGGGATAGATTCTATCCACTTGGTAAAATAATCTGTGGTCGTTAGGATCCATCTATGTTGACTGTTGGATGTAGGGTGAATCTCCCCAATGAAGCCTAGGCCCCACTACTAGAAGGGTCCTAAAGTAATCACAGGTTTCAATGGAAAATATTTTAGCTGTTGCTTTCCTGAGAATTTATGGCATTTAGCATAGGCACTGAATTTTGTGCAAACATCAGTGAACAGAGTGGGCCAGAAATAACCAACCCTGAGAATATTATGAGTCATCATTTTCCAGAAGTGATTCCCCCTACATGAACCATCATGGAAATATAACATAATCCTTTGTGCTTCGTGTGGGTCTAAACATCTCAGCAATTCCCCCAGGGGTTCTTTCCAAAATAGATCTTTACCAACCAAACAGTATTTAACGACTTTGAGCTTTAAATCTCTTTCCTTTTTCTTCTGCATGCCATCAGGGGGGCGTAACTCTTGCAGAAAATATGTGACATCCTCATACCAAGGGAATCCTGCTAATGGGGGGTCTTTCTAAGCATTTGCATCATAAGGCTCAGCCTGCGAATTTTATGTGTTTTCGCCGATGAAGCTTACCCCCAAGGCTTCACGATTAGGTTCATCCAACAGTTTGGCCAAACCTTGACCTTTAATTAATTTGGTGGGCTTTATCTCTAGGTCAAATTCAAGGATTTTGGTGATCCATCGGCTCCTCCTTCCATCTATGTCCGGTTGAATGAGAATCTCCTTCACTGAAGTTGAAGGAACATACACAATGATTTTTGAATGGAGGACATAGACTCTGAAATCCTTGATATCTTTAACCAAAGCGTAGGCCTACTTTTCCATGATGTCGTATTTGATTTCAGCATCCCTCAATGCCCAACTAAAAAAGGAGATAGGCTTCTCCAGCCCTTCAGCATTCTTCTGTAGTAAAACAACTGCCACTGTGTCTAAAGAGGAAAACGAAAAAGATCATAAAATCCCTGGAATAATTAGGATCGATAAGCACATGTGTCTCAATCAGTGCCCTCTTGATCTGGATGAAGGATTCTCTGGACTGACGAGTCAATTTCACTTCGTTTCCCTTCCTAAGCATTGTTTTGATATGCTTCACCAGTTCAACAAAACTACAAACAAACCTTCTCAAGAAATTAATTTTACCCAGGAAGGACTGGACTTCCTTCTTGGATATGGGAATTGATAAGGCTTGGATTGCTTCCACCTAGCTGGGGTCGATTCTGACCCCCTTGGCTGATACTATGTGGCCCAACAACTTCCCCTCCTTCATGGAAAACAAAGATTTCTTAGGATTCAAGGAAATGCCAAACTTTTTGCATTTCAGGAAAACTCTTCTCAAATGATCACAGTGCTCTTTGTCAAATCTAGAGAAAACTATAATTTCATCTAGATAGATGACCACAAACTTGTCCTTTTCTCCAACGAAGGCGATATCTATGGCTCGTTGAAAGGTTTCCCCTACGTTCATCAATCCAAAGGGAATTTTGGTGTACATGAATGTACCTCAAGAAATGGTGAAGGTTGTTTTTTATTAGTCCTCAGGCAGGACTGATATCTGATTATATCCCAAAAATCCATTAATCATGGATAACCTTGATGCGTCGGTTACCCTTTGCAATATGTGTTCCATCTTCAGCAAGGGGTAATTGACTTTCTTTGAGCTTTTGTTCAGGTTTCTGAAATCAACATAGAGTCTGATTTCCCCTCTCTTCTTTCTCATAGGGACCAAGTTGGCCACCCACTCCGAGTATCTCAAAGGGACAATGATTTGAGCATCCAAGAGTTTCTTTACTTCCCTTTCCATGACAGGAAGAAACATAGGATTAATCTGTCTTAAATTTTGTCTGAACAACTTAGACTCTTCTTTCAATGGGATCTTATGCTCAATGAAAACTGTGTCATATGTTTTGAGATCCTCATATGTCCAGGTGAACATGTCAAAAAAATTCTTCAAAATCTCAGCATACTCAGTCTTCTACTCCTTTGTCAAACTATTTGACAATTTGATGAACTTTGGCTCCTTATTCGTGCCAATGTTGCATTCAGATATGTCATCATCATCAATTGGCTTCTTAGCTTCCACTACCACATCATTATCGTCAAATATCCTCTCCAATGGGACTAACCCCTTTGGACTGTGATTACTTGGTAACTACACAATGTGATGATTAGTGATTTTCTTTAAAAATACATCAGTATGGGAGCCACTTTCAGGTTCATGCTCCTGGTCTATTTGTAATGTAGAAAATTCATCAACTGTCTCCAAGAATATTCTTATCTCAATATCATCCTCAAATACCTTCCAATTCTTGACATTATCTAGTATAGAGGGTCTTTATTTTACTTCTATATCATACCTGAGATTGGGTGGTCGGGGGACTTTGAAATTGCCTGTCAAAACAACCAAATAATTAGCCAAAGTATTCTCCTCTCTAGGAATGAATGAAATATTGAAATCCAGGAAAAATATGTATATTAAATCCCATACTTCATTCCTATAAGATCTCAACCTCAGATGCTTGGCTTGGTAAATATTTCTAACTTTCTTTTTGACCAACTCAGCATCCCCAAAGACCGCTATTTCTTTGATTCCCATGTCCTTCGTAGCCCTCAAACCCAACACAAGAGCTTCATACTCTGCCACATTATTGGTAGTTTCAAAATATAATTTGTATGACAGAGATATTGATTCCTGAGCAGGGGAAACAAAAACTACCCCAATGCCAACACCTTCTCGAGAGGAAGCTCCATCAAAGAACATTTTCCACACAACAGTAGTTTGGGGATGTGCTTTATGAAAAGAAAAATGATGCTTCCTGATTTGAAGAGGATCCTCAGGAGTGTTGGTGAGATGCAACAAGCTGGATCCCAAATCAGTGTCAAGCTCAGAGATGGGGTGATTGGTGGGGTCTGCCTCATTGTTGACAATGTAGGCCAGCTAAGATTCTCTATACAGTCTTATGTGTTCCCCTCCAAAGAATGGAATTGTAGAGTATGTGAGGTCCATTTGTAATTGTTGGCTATCGGAAGTCACTCCTGGATTGCTAGCAGGAGCAGAGCCCGACGCCCATCAGTTTAATGTCACGATTTGTTTTAAAGGGTGATCAAATGGGGGAAAACTCAAAACAGCACAATCTCAACTCAGAAACCAGACCAGGCATGCATGAACGAATGAGGTCTTGATAAACTCCAAATAGTGAAACGTAGTAAAGGGTGAACAGGTGGAAGACTTATGCGAGAAGAGTGCGAAGGTCTATAATAAACATCAGGTTCATCACAGACTGGAGAAGAAAGCATTCAAACACAAAGTCACTTTATATTCAAATACAGGCAACCAAAGAGTACATAAATGTCACGACAAATCCTTTATCATAATAGAAATGTAGCAATCCACACGAATCCTTCGACTGTGAACACTCCGTCATGAGATGAAGCAAAGCTAGAAAAAGAAGAACTGTTTGTCATAAACCAAGAAGTCTCAAACACAGAGGCATAACCAGGAAACCAGAGTATCGTTGAAACTTTACAGTCGGGAGCTTAGCTCTACCATCGATAGATACAAAAATGACAAAAATGCCTACATATACTCAAAACAACAACAACAGCGGAACCAAGAAACTGCATTGAAAGCTTTGCGTCTGCATGGATTCTGACACTCTGCAGCCGCAGTCTTTGACTAATCGTGCAACTTGTGGCAGACGCGATAGATCTTCTGACAGTTACATCGGCAAATCGACGTGCCTTTAATTCATTACAAGACGTCCCCATTATGGCGGAGACGATGTCTAACCACCCTCAACCGCCTCAATAACTTCTTCTTGGGATTGAGAATGGCCAGGCCAACTCAGCATCTCAGGATAGAGAATACTTCTCGCGCTGCCACCTGGAACAACTGAATAGCTTGAGGGACGGACATTAGGGCTAGCGCGAAGGACATGGTGTATGGTAGGAGTGATGGTATCGGGGAGCGCATGGAAGGAGTGGCGAGAAGTGAGAGTGATGACAGAGAGGGGTGACAGAGGATGATCCATGGCGGAAGACACCTAGGTAGATGGGGAGAAGATGGGAGAATGAACTCACCTTCGGGTGAGAGACTGATGTGGAAAGGAACAGGACACGTGCTAGGTAATGAGCGGATGGTGGGAAGAAGGGAGAGCCTCATGGACCAAAGAGGAGAGGTGAATGGATGACACACGGCAGTAGGGGAAAGGCGGAAGGAAGAATGAAATGACAGGAGGAGGGCCCACACTGGTTAAGCACAGGGTAGCTGAGAGGGGTGGGGCTGCACGAGCGCCGTTGATCTGGACGCTACGATCGTGGCCGTCGAAAAACTGCTCATGGGATTCCGGACCCACCCCCTCCGTTTAAAG
>JZKD02S2266164.1:632822-656284 GCA_000966675.3 Picea glauca
TCAAATTTGACCATCAAGCCTCAAATTCGAATTTCCTCTTCAACCCTTTGAAGATTTGATGAAGATTTGGAGATCTACTCAAGTGTCTTGGATGGAGATTAATCATGAAAGAAATATTTGTGAGAGGATTTGTAGAGATATCACTTGATATGTGTGAGCACATGGTTGTAACCAAATGAGACATTTGTGGATCTAGGAGAGATTTGTGGATATAAGTTATCTTAAACTTTTGTATAAATAGGAGTGCCTCCTATTCCACGAGATCAGACGGCTCCCTGTAATCTCGAGCCTCGGGACTTCGACACTTTGGGCTTCATGAGTTCTAATGACTATGCTCCCTTGCTCTCCTGACTCGCAAAATCATGACTCTGCTTGATTCTATTCTTTGTGCCACTCTGTGATCACCATCACCTGATGGTCATTGATCTGCTCCATCGATAGATCCTCACCACTGGAAACTGATCTTTTCTCGCTCACTTGATTTGCATCACTTTTCAACCGTTCTCGATGCTTCAGATAGAAAAAATGGAGACTTGGCTGACCAAACTTAGGCTTGGGAAGGCAAAGGTTCAGTGATGGGGGAAAAAGGAGAAGCCACCAGCCTCAAGGAGAACAGAGATGCTCGGGACTAACTTATTTCGAGCAGATTTTGATAGGGAAACCAATCGACTAAAGGAAAACGGACAAAGAAAATATACGTCGGGAAGGGAAAAATATGATCGAGTCTGCAAAAAGGGGGGGAAAAGAAAAAAAAAAAAAACTATAGATCTAGACCAAAACCACAATCCATGAGAACAAGACAAGTTTAAGCACTAACACTTGGTATACTTAAAATCGTAGTGAGGGGGAATCTAGAAAAGGATTCCCTTGATCGAAATGTATGTTGATCAAGACCAGTCAGAATCTTGATAAGCCATATTGTTGCCTTGGGCATTGTTGAAATTAATACCAAAAATATATGATTGAATGATATTAAATGTACAAGTGATGCACATGTATGATGTAATAGTATATGTATACTAAAGGCACGATGTGACTGCCTAAATGAGTGAAATGTAAGGAAAGAATTGCACTTTCCAAGATTAAATGAATTCCATGTATGCATGGATATCTCTTTTCTGAAGAGTCATGAAAGTTATGTTTTGAATGATAACCTAAGGGGAATGTTCTCCATTCCCTCAGGAAAGGCTAGTATAAATAGACAAAAGAGTAAATGAGCAAGGATGATTTGTTGTCATGATAAGAGGAAAAATTATTATTCCCTTGAGGATCACATGAGAATGATTGTGAACAATCACGAGTTGAATGATTTTAAAGTAAATATGTATGTGAGTTGTGAAATATACCTATGGTACCTACACATAGGCTTATGATTATGCATGTGGCTAAGTACATCATGGATGTAAGTTAACCAAACAAGGAATATATGTGGATAAATAAGTTGGATGCATAACAAAGATGAATGTCTGTATTCCGTATGGAATATTTGGTAAATAATTGAAGTTAGCTCAAGGTTGAGGCCATCAAATATAGTGATGGATATGCAATAAGGAAGTTGCATGCTGAAGGATTTTCTGTGGAGGAACTTTGTGAAGACTCTGTCAGAAGAACATAGTCACAACCTTAATGACTATTGATAATGGAAGTGGGATGAAAGTATATATATATATAAGAATCCTGGATTACATTCTAAAACAAAATGTATAAGTGGGAAACTAACAAATGAAAATTGAATATTATGATAACTAAATGGTAATGTGAAGAGTGCACAGGTTCATAATTCATTCTGAATAAAAGGTTTGTTGTGGTAGCATGTTTATTTACCATTGAGGTGAACCTAACTAAGAATGCTCAAGGAAAATACCATGGACATCACAATAAGAAGTAGATTGCATAAGCAAAGAAGGAGAAAAGGAGGAACACTTTTCTCACCCTAAAAACTCTAAATTGTTTAACAGAATTGTAAGCCTTAGAAGAGAAACTATGGGAACAAGTACAATTGGAAAAAGGGAAAATGAATAAATAAGCATATTTAAATGAATAGGCTTGGTCAAACCATATTAAATAAAGGCAGTGAGGCCCTGGAAAATAACTCAGCTGGACTAAAAGTACATGGATGTGTAGGAGTTGGACAAGGGAAGATTTCCTTGTCTCCTTTCTTGATGTTTGTTGTATTTCTCTGTTATGAGAGACTGATTTAATGATGCAAATAAATGTTTTGACACCATAATGATGATGGTTGTATTATTGTAAAAACAACTGAGAATTGTTTGTGTTGGAATCGTGAAAATATTAAGGATAATGTGATGAAATGTATAAACATATGCTAGGACATATCTACAAATGTTTTATTGATTGGAATGCTATGATACATGCATTTTTATTTTATATGATGACTAATTTATTTGTGATATATGTCATGTGTGGAAAATAAATTGAAATTGTTGGTAAAATGATATAGCAGGAAAATCCCCCTATGGACTACACGAGGGTTCAACATGTAGGTAGATCTAACCGTCTAAAAGTATCCTACTTTTCTAACTACCTCAAATATACCCGAAATTCATACATGAAACACAAAGTGAAAAAATCAGGTAACTTTACTTTTTTACTCTGCGTCTAGTGTCGATCCTCTCGTGTTCGATAGCTCCACTGACTACAAGCCTCCTCCCAAGGTTGGCCTGCATCCAAAAATAGATAAACAAGAAACTACAAACATGCATCTCATATATAAATAATGGGTTAGATGTTAGTATAAGTCATAAATCGAATACAAATATTTGACACATCATATTTCAGGACAGAAAAAGTATTCTTTTTATTGATATCACAATGTTTACTTACAACAAATGTCAGTGACTGCTCCACGAACCTATTTCGGGCTCCTCTTCAACAAGCTCCAACTGCACCTCCATGTATATTTCTCCTCTGACACTTCTTCTAGGGAAATGAGATAGGATTATGGTAGAGGAAAAAGGAAAGAATGGGAAATTTTGATGCAAATCTCACAAGGTGGCTGCAATTATTTGGGGCAAGGAGAGGATGTGAAGCGGGCAGAGTTTCATTGTTCTTATGCTTGGATTAGGAATGAGACCCAAAAACCTTCTTTTATATGACAAAAGGATGGTTATTCGGTTGGGTGACGGGCTATAGGCGGTGGGACAATTGGAAAACTACCCAATAGCCCGTAATCTCAACGAATTCCTTGCAACTTTTTAATTTTTGCAACTTTTGTGGGTATAGTGGTGCAACAAGCATGTGTATGTGGGTATTAGTGTTGCATGGCACGTACATATTCAAAAATAGGGTTTTTAAGAAGAGTTTCTTAGTGATGGCTTGGTAAAAATATAAAGTAAGAGGGCCTGATGTCAGGTATGCATGTATGGTGCAATTTAGGGTTATAACAGATGACCCCTAATGTGTGAGGTCAGAAGAGCATATGATGGCTGAAATACATTACAAATATTTACCAATGTACGAAGTGAGTGAGCCCAAGACCAGCGTTGGGGAGGTTCCATATGCAAAATTAACAATTGTCTCTCTAAGGCAGGCATACCCATGCTTGGGATGAAATAAATCATGGTTGCCAATAAAATACACTGTAGATCCATGTCATATAACTATATAAAGTGTAGCCGCGAGAAATACACATCATATCTTCATCTCAAAATCAAAGATATACATGTATATAAGTATCCATCTTCAAGAAGTCAATGATGTTTGATGGCTAGAGATGAGGCCTTCAGAGCTCGAGCAACAACTTCAAGATATTCAAAACTCGAGTAGGACTGTAATGTGAATGTACAACTTCGCTACCTAGACATCTTCGATGTCTCGTCAGGGAACATACAAGAGGATCTCAGTGATTAGGAAAATAACTTCACTGATTTCGAACAAGGACTTGATTGGACTTTTTGGGGATGGTTGGGCATGATATCAAGAGAAAAACTGCAGAAAGGTTGACTTAGGTTGGGTAAAATTTCCCTTGGACAATAGCACGATAGATGATCGGAATCAGGTAGCATGAGATTGACATAAGTTCACGATGAAGGAGGCAACACAAACTCTCCATGTGTTTGGAAGAATAACCAAATGAAGGAGGACACATCTCTATGTAGTGAGAAATGCTTCCTAAGGTTAGATTAAATCCCAAATCTTGATGACAAACAAAAGGATGTTCTTTGTTGAAGGGAGACTCATTGTGTTGCCATAAAAAGAAAATATATTTCCTGTCCTCTTTTTGGGGTATTTTTTATTTTTTGGTCTTTTTCAATATTTTTAAAGAGCTTGAAAAATAATAAAATAATGCTATGTTACAAAGGAGGAATGGGTGTTGCAAGCATACTAGTTCCAAGCGCAAGGGACATACCAATGTTGATAGCAAGGACACATGTGCAGGGAAAGGACACTCGGGGAAAATTCCTCCATGGGTCAAGGTGTCAGGTCGCAGAGGAAAAGTGCTACAAGGCTTGTGTATAAGGCATGCTTCAAAGGTTTAGTTGAGAGCAACATGGAGTCGACATTATCCCAAAGACGTAGAGATGAAAATGTGATTAGCAAGACACGATGAAACCTCCTTCAATGTAATTTTCATGTTCCCATAGAAGGTAAGATCGGTGGTTTTTTCACGTTTAGAGAGTCTGCAAAAACATAAAATAAGACTCCGTTGGGTACCTTTTTCAAAGGTAGTCTAGTCAGTTCTAAAAAGGGATAAACTAGCACCGAAAAGATGTCTATTCAAAACCATTTTAACGAGTGTAACACATACAAGATCACTCGACAATTTTTTCAATTTTAAGGAGTCTGAAAAAAGATTAACTATGGACTCTGTATTGTGTTCTTCTGGACCATTTTAACGAGTGTGAAGGAATAAGGTCACTTGACAATATTTTCAATTTTAAGGAGTTTGAAAAGAGCTTAACTATGGACTCTGTAAAGGATGTTCTTCTTGACCAATTAACGAGTGTGAAGAAACAAGATCACTCGACGATCCTTTTAATTTTAAGGAGTTTGGAAAGAGATTAACTATGGACTCCATAAAGAATGTTCTTCTGGACCAATTTAACGAGTGTGAAGGAACAAGATCACTCAACAATCTTTTCAATTTTAGGGGGTCTGAAAAGAGCTTAACTATGGACTCTGTGGGGGTTCCTTTTTCGTAAATTTAGTCCCTTGGGACCAAAAAAGGGTTAAACTTATACTTGAGAATACTCTTCTTGTGAACCCCTAGAGTATACCTTTGTTCATACAATTGACCATCTGGACCGAAAAAGTAGTAAAGTACTATCGGAAATATGTTCCTTCAAATTTTATTTTGGCAAGCATGAAGGACAACAAGATCACTCGACAATATTTTCATGTTTAAAGTGTCTGAAAAGGGCTTAAAAGAAAACTATTTTTCTGGGAGTGTCGAGGTTTAGGCCAAGAGTGATGATACATCAGACATATGAGGCTCAATCTCATAATCATGACAATATTAACAAGGAATCTTGAGCCTAAAGTCATTAACGATGGCATGGACGCCCAAAACTGCAACCATGATCTACCTAGGGCATCCATGTAGAGGTAGGCTCTACCACCTCACCATGACACTTCTAAAAAAACAATGATGGTTCTGTACCACAGTTCAGAGGGATCGACCCTATGGAAAAGAGAAAAATACAATGACATGTAGAAAGTGGAGGTGGAATCCTAACTTAAATGCAAAAATTTGGAAAAAATGACTTTTACCAAATGACCTTTAAAAGTGACCCATCTCCCAAAAAAATTTCTAAACCAAAAGGGAAGTTCATCGTAAGATCCAATGAGAAACTCAAGAACCCTGCTAGATGATTTTCAAGCCAGAAAAACGACAAAAGGGTTCAAAAAAGTGGAAAAAATGGACAAAAAAGTATATAAAGAGAAGCTAACAACTCATTTTCACCATTGCAAATTGATAATTAACCAAAAAGCTAAAAATATCCCTTTTATAAAATATTTGATTCTGAGAGCTTCAGAGGATGAAATGAACTTTAAATCGGGCCAAGTAAGTACAAACCAACCCCTATTCCATTTCAATACTTCCTTTATGCATTTATTTTAGTTTCTGGGGGTCACACCCTCCTAAAAAAGGGTGGCCCTGCTTGTACGTGGGCTATCCAAGCACAACCCACATATTGTCGTGGGCAAAAAACAATATGCCCATGTGAATATGCCACTATGTCCAAGACAGCCCGCATACACCCTCAAGAACATGGAAAAAAATGAGAAACAATAGTTAACTCCCCTTTGAACTTGTCATTTGACAGGATGTATGTCCACTGGAGAGAGAGGAATCATGAAGACATTGATATTTTGGTCAAAGAGGACCCTTTTGTTGTCACCGCATTGAACCAATGCGGGTTGTGGATTTTCTTCTGGTTACCACTCATGAGGGCACAACCCAGGTTGTTGAATGCCTTGGTAGACTATTGGCACCCCGATGCAAAGGAATTCATGCTCGAGGGGCAGTCGTTGACTCCAACGACTCAGGACATTTACTTTCTAGCTTGCCTCTCGAGGAGGGGAGAACCAGTCAACTTGTGTTCTTTTCCCCCAAGACTCACAACATCACTGAGTTGATCAAACTAAACTACAAGGTCAGCACTGAGAAAGTAGGTTCTCAGGTGCCAATCCAAAAGATCACCAACTTATCAATAAAAGTGATAGTTTTACTTATTGGGTGGATAATTGGATCCATGGCCTTACATCAGGCCTCTCGGGTGCACATGTATTGTGCAGTGCAATTCTTGAATGCATGAGTGTTCAACTAGAGCATGCCCATGCTTGACTACATGAAGAGACGGCTTAGGGAGTGTCATGGGAGAAGTAACAAAAAATTCAGGTTTGGTACCACATTATGCTCGTTTTTCTTCGAGAGGGTACCCATCATGAGTCCACGAGAGACAGTATGGGGGCATGTGGCCTCCTTCCTAACAGTGTGTAGGTGGGTGACATTGTTGTCATGACAGGGGGGAGGGAGGACCATAGAGGCATTCAATGATACCTTGTTTGACTGGTGGGCATGATAGATTCCATCTATAGAGGACTACCCCTATGCCAAAAACAAATTCTCTAGGTATCCGGATGTGCCCATACCTCCTGGAGAGGAGCGAGGAGAGATAGGTACATTTGTTTTTTAAAGTTATTTAATTTTTATTTTATTTTAGATATATCATTTTTATGTGAATCAAAGTATCTAACAACCATGTATTTGTTTATGTATAGATATGGGACCGGTGCATCTATAAGAATTCTTGAGGACTAGGCGATGTCCTCAACCAGAGGTAGTACCAGCCGCAGCTGTCGGACCAACAACAGCAACAGTAGTAGTAGGGGGACCTCCAGCTGGAGAGTCTGAGAGAGTTTTGAGAGGGGTGGAGAGGAACATCACCGTGCTCACTCGTGCAATCCCCATGGTCAATATCGAGGATCTCCCACCATCGATGCAACCTCATGTAGTTGGGGTTCCACAGACCTGGGTCCATCTCTTCCGGCATTTGGAAAATGTCGTTGTTCACTATGGCAGGGCCAATAGGCCCCGTGCTTAGCTAGGGTAGACCACTTACGTGCCGAGGGAACTCTTTGTATATTTTTTAGGGCATAAGCCCCGTGATGTATACTAGATATGTATTTTTGAGGTGCTCACGCCCACCTATGTACTCTGAGACATTTGATATATATGTGTGTGTGTGTGTGTGTGTGTGTGTGTGTGTGTGTGTGTGTGTATTTACATCTTTTTATGTCTTATGGATTGAATTTTTACAATGTATGTACATGTGTATGTGTGTGATTCTTTTTATGTGTGTGCAATATGCCAATCTAATAATTGATTAGCTAGAGTATCAGACATTTGATTTAGTCTCCTAGGAACATGGATATATGTAATGCAATCAAATTAAAATTATAAGAGATGTACCCTAAGGAATATTCGGTGTAGAGTAGGATCACAAACATGGTAAACTCCATTTAACTGGGACACAACCAGTTGTGCATCTAAGTAGACCTGGAGGTGAGAGATACCATGCAACAAGGCATTACAAAGCAACTCTATCATTGCACTGTACTCGATGACATTGTTTGTGGCGCCACCTATACAGATACCTCCAGTAGATAGAAATTGGCCCTGAGGTGTGAAGATCACCCAAGCTATAGAAGCAAGCCTCCGAGTGTGTCGTCTAGCGCCATCTGTGAACCCAACAAACACCTCTGATTCACTTGACATCTTCCACAATGAAAAATATCACATAAATAACGACACATCCATAAAACAAAAAGACAAAAACTAACTGTATAAAAACTATACATATGTACAAGAAGTCACCCAAGGCGACCTACCTATGAGTAATACTTCTTGAGGTAGAGGCCATTTCTAGGCTCTGCTAAAGAATTTCCCTCAAAGTCAACCAGATGATAAGCACCCTTCTTTAGTACCTCCTTCACAATGAAAGGTCCAAACCACATGGGTTTGAACTTGCCTTCCCCCAGGGGATACTTATCTTGGTCGTAGACTAGGACAAGGTGGCCTTCGGAGAAACCATGAGGACAAACAGATCAATCATACTAACACTTGACTCATTTCTTATGAGCCTAATTAGCCAAGGCTGCATCATGGCATTTCTCATCGAGTTGCTCGAGATATAATAAGCATTCCTCAAGAGGTGAAGTGTCTAGAAATAACTATACTACCAACTTTAGAGATGGGATTTGGAATTCTATAGGCAATACTGCTTCCAGCCTGTAAATGAGTTGAAAAGGTGAGAAACCAGTGGTATTCCTTACAGACATTCAGTAGGCCCACAATGCTGAGTACAACATCAAATGCCAATTTGACTTGGCAGAATTGATCATTTGTTGTAGAATAGTCTTGACAGACTTATTCATAGCTTCCACCTGACCATTCACTTATGGGTAGTAGGGTGATGAATGCTCCTGTCTCAACCCAATATTTGATGTTAACTCATACATCATTTTGTTTTGAAAGTGATTTCCATGGTCAGTGAAAATATCCTTCGGGATGTCGGACCTTGTTATTATCTGATTGAAAATAAAGAGAGTTGTTGTCTCGCCATCATTATTGAATGTTAACATAGCCTCAACCCACTTTGTGAAGTAGTCTACTGCTACGATGATATAACGATTCCCCCTGGCTGAAGTCAAGTGGAATGTAGTAAAATCAATCCCCCACTTAGTGAAGGGGCCAACTGTAATGACAAGAAAAATGGGAGTGGGGTGTGCCCTCATCTTCCGAGAGAAGATATGACACGGGTGGAACTTATTGACCGATTCAACGCAATCCTTGATTAACGTCAGCCAAAAGTAACTAACTCGTAGAATATTTTGGAGTGTTTCCAACCCAGACAAATTACCACCACATGCTCTAGTGTGGAATTCATTAAGAATAAATTATGCTTATTTGTGAATGAGGCACTGGCGAAGTATGAAATCTACACCTCGACGATACAAAGTGTCATCGAGTATGAGATAATTCTTTTCCTGATGGCATATACATCGATGCTCATCATGAGAAGCAGAGGCAGGGCACTTCAAAGTTTAGAGATATACTATTATATCTCCATACCAGAGGTTCAAAGATGAAATCAGAAAAATATCTCCTTTAATCGGTGATTCTTCAGGCGTAACATCACCTGATTCGACCAGAAGTTCTGAGATAAGTTCCGCAAAGGCCAATGACTTTTTGGATTTTGTGGAAACACAATCCAAGTCAAATTGCTGGAGGATAATGATCCATATACTGTTCTTTCCATCGATGACACATCGTGTCAACAAATATTGAAATGGATTCAGAACGACAACGATGGTGGTCTTACGAATCAGAATATAATGACAGAACCACTGGAAAACGTGCATTACTTCCAACACAAGCTTCTCGACATGGTAGTAGTTGAGTTCTAGCCCAACTAGGCCTTGACTTAGGTAATAAATCACATGCTCTTCAAGCATATCATCCTCTTGAACCAATACCATACCGATGGTCGAATCTACAGTGGACAAGTACAATAAGAAATATTTATTATAATTGGGAGGCCAGAGGAGAGGGGTAGATGTGAGCGTGCATTTCAATGCTTCGAAAGAGTGTTGAGTGGCTTCATCCCAATGGAAAGGGACTCCCTTCTTTAGTAAACACATGAAGCCTTTAGTGATATCGGCACAGTTTGTGATAAAACACCGAAGAAAATTCGCTTTACCTTGTAAGCTTTGAAGCTGAGGGACTGTGCACGGGGGAGGCAACTGAACTATCACCTCAACTTGCAGAGGATCAACCATGCTCCCTATTTACAAAACTATGAAACCTAGTAGACAACCCAACGTTACGTAGAAACTGCACTTGTATGGATTCAAGAAAATCCGATAGTAGCGACATCGCTCAAATATTAGTTGGAGGTGCATGAGATGATCAACTCTCTTACGAGATCGTGATGCTAAATCATCAAGACAAGCCTCGAATATGTGTCTTAGGTCGTGGAAAGAAAAAGACATGGCTCGCTGAAAAGTGGCTCCAGCATTCTTGAGGCCAAAAGGCATCTTCTGATAAGAAAATGTACCCCATGGACAGATAAAATTTGTTTTATGTTGGTCTTCGAGCTTAATCTGTATCTGATTGTATCCCAAAAAACCATCCATGAAAGAAAATACCTCAAAAACTGCACATTCATCGACAATTTGGTCAATGAATGGGGTGGGGAAATTATCCTTTAGATAGGCCTTGTTCAAATCATGAAATTCCATACATACACAAATCATTCCCTTCTTTTTGTTGACCGGAATGGGATTTGACACCCATTGCATCAACTGAATGACGTTGATAAAACCGTCTTTGAGAAGTTTCTCTACTTCATCCTTAATAGTTGTTTCTTTTCGAGGATTCACTGGATGAAGCTTCTATCGCATTGTCTTGGAGTCAGGATAAGTCATTATTTCATGTTCGACAATTCTTGGATCAATGCCTACCATTTCCTCGTAAGAATAGGAAAAAATGTCGCGGAATTATTTAAATAAAACTATATAGATCCGAATCTCCTTGGGAGAGTAGTCTGATCCAACAAAGACATTCTCCACGATGTTAGGGGTTATGGAGATGTCAATATGTATCTTTTCAATGATGGTTTCCATATTACCCTCGACATAAAATGCGTGCATAGCTAGAGGATTAATAGTACAAGACCTATCTCTAGTCATAGTCAACATGAATTTTCATGGCTCTATTCTTCTTAACTCTGGGAGGAAAGAAGATCTGTTATGGAGATCATCCCAGGGTTTGTCCAGATCTGCCATTACCTCTATAATCACCTCTTTAGAGGGAAATAACAAGTCTAAAGAATCAGTAGTGGCAAGGGAACCTTGAGCCTAGATAGGCTTGATAACTGGATAAGTTGGCCCTTGACCAAGTTTTGGAGAACCTTGGTCATGTTTGACCATTTTTTGGACTTTGATAGGTTGGTCGAAGGCAGAGCACAACACGAAGCGGATATCGTGGGATCTCACCCCATTTTTAGGGATTTTGGGGTTTAGAGTTTATGTAACGAGTATCAGATGTCATCCCATGGGTTTACCCATGTTTAGGCCCATTTTGTAATGTATAAATAGATATCTAGGTGGTATAAGAAAGACTATACCTAGTAGAATCGTCTTAGTGTGGATCTAGAGGCATTGTGCATACTGTGTGTTAGGACTTGCAGAGATAAGTGCAAGTGATTGTAAGAATCTTGTGTGCAGACTGTAAGAAGGCTTTGTGTTGTGACCTATCTCGGGGAAGGAGGATCTGGTGAGGTGCATGCAGATCTCCTGTCCTATGTGGAGTTGGTTTGTAGCTCTATGCATGTAAGAAGATTGATAGAAGACAATAAAGAAGAAGAAGAGTTGGTGGATGTAGCCCCACATTGGGGTGAACCACGTATATCCTGCGTTGTGGTTACTTTGTGAATTATGGTTGTTATGTCATTGATGTGATTTATGCTTATATGTTAGATGCATATGATATAGTAGCTTAGTGCTTAGTGATGTGAATGAATGCCAGATCGGATCTACTTCTATGTGATAAGTGCTTGAATGTGTTAGATCTTGTTGAATACCGTGTTGTTCTGTAATTAGGGTTTCGACCTGTGATGTGAATAAGGGTTAAACACTAATGAATGTTAACTTCTAAGTGCTTTGTTAAGTGTTGTAATCACAGATCTGTGTCACAGCTAGGTTGTAGACATGTGAGTCATGTAACCACCCCTACTTCTACCTCAGGTGAGACTTCATCTCCTTCGCAGGTGTTGTTGAAAGGGTCGGTAGTTAGGGTTTTGTTGGTGCGTTGTTGAATCATTGAACCCTGGGTCTGCCCCTGTGCCAACAAATGGTTCTGTTGCTGGGACTTGAAACTGTGATTGCTTACAAATGAAGAAAATAAAAATATTTGTGCGTAGATCTGTTGTTGTAGTGTATAGTACTCTACTTGACTACAAAGCTTTGTGCTAAGAAAGGAATCAAATATGAATAAAAGAGGACCCTAGAAAGAATTTTTTGCAAGTTAATTACTGTGATTCCAGTGCACAGTATAGGAAAGGTTGGGTTCATTTAAAAAAAAGAAGAGGATTAACTCTTTGTTATAGTTGCAGAAGACTGAGACATCTTGCTAAGGAATTCCCTGGTAAACCTCCTAGTTGTCTTTCCTGTAAAGATATGGACCATGAAATTTTGGATTTCCCTAGAATGATTGCTAAATTTGAAAAGATGAATATGAGAAAATAAAACCATGCGAAATGCCAAGAGATTAAGAACATGATAGAACCCCAGAAAGAATCAGAGACTGTATTATTGTAGATGAAAGAAACCCTGAATGATCACGGTGACATCAGTTTATCAGAGACCTTAAAAGAGAAGGAGTATATAGAAACAAGAATAGGAGACTTCGACATAGACTATGTTCTGGATGGGTAAACATGGGTGAATATCATGACAGAAAGAACTTGGGAAATTTTAGGAAAGCCTTCTATGGTTCCTTCATTGGGAGGAATAGAATTGTTTAAAGGAAAATTGATAACCCTATGTGGAAGAATTACCCAGATACCTATGAGTGCTCATGGAACTTTGACAGAGGAAGAATTAGAGGTCGTTAAGTTTTTTGAGCACATCGCCCCATTTTCCATTCTGATAGGAAAGACTTGGATTGAGAAAGATCAGATCCAAAGGAGAGATGAAGAGGAGGATATAGAATAGAAAAAGCAAGAACTAAGAGATTTCATGGCAAGGCTAATAGCGCACTTACTGGAAGAACAATATGACAATTTTAAGCTACTGAGGACCAAATATTTAGATGTCGAACTGGAGAAAATGAAAGAAATTTTGAAAAACCTGTCCATGCAGCAGAAAAGAGCACCTACCCCTGAAATAACAAGAGAGGAGGTATTCCACTCAAAACCTTTGAAAGACCCTCAACAGTGTGAAGTTACTATGCTAAGAGAAGATAAGAATAGAAATGGAAAGAGGCACCTAATGGCTCAAATCACGGGAAAGAAGGCACGAAATCTCAGCAAGAAGAAAGCAAAGTTAGAAAAATTGCAGGAAGTCCCAGAGAAGACTTCGCAGAAGGAATATCTGCAAAACTTGAACTTCATCATAATAGCAGAACAACGTATATTGGCACTTCACCATGACAACGCAATATGACCGTTGGAGGTGTCTTGATCGTTAGAACGACGCTCTAGAACGGATAGAAACGCAGTTATGGCCGGAAATATCACCATTGGACCTTTGAGACCGCACCATAATGGATGGAATTGCATTGATTGAGGCATTATTGTTCATTGGAGGAATCTATTACAACGTTGTCTATTTATCCCGTCGAATGTTGCATCCAGAATGATTTTGTGAATTATGAGTATCGATCCCACAAAGAATTCATTGTTATCACACTGTGCCTATTGAGACTTCGCCACCCTTTCTGTTACCGTGATTATTTGTCTGCCTACCTAAGATATTTGATCTCGAGCGTGTATGTTAGGTGAGCACAGGATAGTGGAAAATTCCATAGAGTAAATCTTGATAGATCTAATGGCTTATAAGGTCATATCCGCAGGGGAACGCGCCTCATCAACTAAAGGATTGCAAGCCTCCCCATCGACTGCATATCGATTTGGGCCCTCTAGAACTACAATAGATAAATGGAGCAAGCATCGCGATGACTTGGCGAATGCAAAGCTCATCCCATCTATCCTCCCCGACTATATCCCACCTCTGGCTGGCGTGGTTAGTCGTGACAGTGTCCCGAGGGACTTCGAATACACATTGATCACTACATACATCCCAAAGGGGATATGCGTAGTTGGACAGTAGTTGGGATATATTATGACGTTGAAGATCAGTGACTTCAACTTGGGAGATCGCAAGAACTATGGCATTATCTCCCCACACAAATATTTGACCAAGACAATGGGGAAGAAGTTGAAGATAATCCCCTAGTCGTGGACCATGGACATCGCATGGTCCACCATCCTGAATGTGATGAAGATACCACATTTTGGCAAGCATCAGGAGGTTAACGCATACATTAAACTCCTATTTTCTTTCTTCCATGGAGGTTATCTATGGTTGGACATACGCATCACCGTAGATCCTGTGTTGATCCATCGGATCACTGTATTAAGAATGCAAGGACCAGAACCTCAAGAATTTTATCCATGGAAGGTTGCAGATCGCGCCCTAGCACAGCAAATAAAATATACCTATGGGGATGTAGAGAAGGGGAAGCGTGTAAGTTTTAAACCTGTGAAGTAAAGCAAATGAATATATATTCTTAAGAAAAACATAATTTAATCAATGGCTCATACACAAAGTACACAGAGATTTTATATCGGAAACCCTCAATCGGGAAAACCTTTCTTATATTCATTATATCAAATTTCACCATTCACCATACTATATATACAATGTTTTTAGGTATTTCGTAGATACCAAAACCCTAATCCCTTAATTTGGGATTAATTTAGTAAACCGCTAAAAATAGCAAAATCCGCTAAAAATAGTAAACCGCTAAAAATAGAGGGATCGTCAGGCGTAGTTGTCGAACCTGACGCGCCCACACACACACATGCAAATAATATAACACATACCCAACATTCTCCCACTTGTTTCTTTCTTTGCATCTAGGGGTCCAAGGGATTATGTAGTCAACAATCCAGGGCAACAATGCCCATTGTTACTCTACACCAGGAGAACTTTTATGTGCTCAAAGACTTTGTCAATGAATCTGCAACATTCTTCAAAGTGTCAACCTTTTCCAGAAACACCTTCTTTTCCTTAACCATGTCTCTCACAAAGTGATACTGAACATCAATATGCTTTGTCTTCGAATGATAAGCCAGGTTCTTTGCCAAGAAGATTGCACTTTGACTATCACAATCTAATCTCATTGCTTGTTGTAACAACCCAATACCCAAACACAATCTTTGTAACCATACTTCTTCCTGTCTTGCATGAGTGGTTGCCATGTATTCAACTTATGTAGTTGAGAGTTCCACTACAACCTGTCTTTTTCTCATCCAACTTATTTCTCCTCCAAATAGGTTAAACACACACCCACTTGTAGTTCTTCTGCAATCCAGATCTCCAGCCCAATCTGCATCAACAAAGCCATGTATGCCCACCACTCTGTCCAATCCTGGTCTTCCTTGGAAGCACAATCCATAATTGGTAGTGCCACGAAGATACCTGAAGACCCTCTTTACTACTGTCTAATGTTCCTTCCCTGGTTTTGACATATACCTGCTCAAAAATCCCACTACATGTGCAATTTTCGGTCTAGTAAAAACCATTGCATACATCAAACTGCCAACTGCACTAGTATACGAAACATGGGACATGTCCTCTTTTTCTTCTTTTGTCATGGGACACTGATCTACAGATAAATTTACACCTACAAGAATCAAAACCTTAACCAGTTTACTTCCATGCACATTAAACCTCTACAATATTGTCTCAACATATTTTCTCTTATTCAACCAGAGTTTCCTATTTGCACGATCTCTTTTAATCTCCATTCCCATAATGAAGTTAGCAGCACTAAGATCCTTCATGTCAAATTTGGAGGATAGCTATGATTTCACCTCCTTGATAACATCCATGTTATTTCCTACCAACAACATGTCATCAAAAGACAACACTACATAAATGAAGTGATTACCAACCTGCTTGGAATATACACAGTGATCAGCCCTGCTTCTTACAAATCCCAATAGAAGGATGTATGTGTCAAACTTTTGGTACCACATCCTAGGTGATTGTTTCAGACCATATAGTGACTTCTTTATCTTACCGACCAACTCTTTCTTTCCCTTCACTACAAAGCCTCCTGGCTACTTCATGTAGATTCCTTCTTCCAAATCCCCATGTAGGAATGTTGTCTTCACATCCATCTGTTCTACTTCAAGATCAAAAGCAACAACAATAGATAAAAGAAATCTAATAGAATTTAAATTAGCAACAGGAGAAAAAATCTCACCAAAGTCAATTCCCTCTACATGGGAATAACCTTTTTCTACTAATCGAGCTTTGTATTTCTCCACTTTACCTTGTGCATTAAACTTCTTCTTAAATAACCATTTTCTACCAAAATATGTTCTTCTAGCTGGAAACTCAACTATATCCCGATTCCCATGCCTCATTCTTATCCAAGGCATCCATTTCTTTGTTGAAATAATGTAACTGCAAAGAGTATTCTTATTATTATTGTTATTTTATTCATAGGATTAATCCCCATTGTGGATTAATCATGTCGGTAATTGTATTAGGACCAAATCCCTTTTTGCGGATTGGTCATCAGATAATTGTAATAGGTAGAATAAGAAGTCGGCCCCAACAGTTATTATTGAGACCCAGAAATAAATTAAAGGTGGGTTTACCTACCCAGAGTGAGAGGTCGGCCCTGCCAGTGAAGACCCTTCACACGTGCTAGTCTTGTATATATAAAGAGGCTAGCGCCTCACTTTCTCACACAACTCACTTGCTCATTCTTAAGAGAAAAGATGTAATTTACCAGTTGGAGAGAGGGAGAAGAGTGGCACATCTTTTGGAGAGGACTATCTGTATTGGTTTGAGTTATCTCTTGAACATTGTATTGGCAATTTATGATAAGAAAGTTTTTGTTGGGTTTTCTTCCCCTAAGGGGTTTCCCAGGATAAATGTTGTGTCTCTTGTGAATGCGTATTTCTCAGTGATCTTGTTCTTATGTTGCTATTATCTATTGAAATGCAAAGAACTATAATAATATAATAAACATTAACATGGTATCAGAGCCACCCTGAAGGAAGCATATTTCGCAAGAGAAAAACGTCACTGTTGCAATACCTAAAAATTAGGGTTTTGCAAAAGTGAATCTTTTCAGCCCTAAAACCACCTATAAATTTTCTCCCTCCCCCAAGGATCATTTTGGCACTTAGAGAACACCTTTTCAGTGGCTGGTTCTCCCAGAAAGTGAAACCCTAGTTTCACAAAAGTACCTAAAGTACCAGAAAACCAGTACCAGAAGTACCAGAAGCACCAGTCCAGAAATCTGCAGATCAAATTTGAAGGGGTAAAAAATGGATTTTCTCAAATCCAAGTATACCAAGCTACTCACCTCAGCCAAGCGCACCTCCTGATTTTAAGCATTTTCATTTTTGGTCATTTTTCGTAGCCTCAAGTACAAGATGTCTGCAAGCACAAAGCTTGTTGAGAAACTAGAAGGCATAGAAAAATTACATGCCTGGAAGTATTGGATTGGTCTGATCCTTGCAGAGAATGACCTAGAAAAATTCATCAAAGAAGAAGTGGAGGAACTTGAAGATGTCGTAGAGAAAGCGAAGCATCAGAAGGACTCAATTAGGGCTCAAAGAATCATTGCAGATTCAATCAAATACCACCTAATCCCGTATGTATCGTCCAATAAAACTCTGAAGGAAATGTTTGACTCTCTAAGAAAACTATATGAAGGAAAGAACATCAACCAAAAGATGAATCTAAGATCTCAATTGAAGAATACCAAGATGCAGAAAGGAGAAATGATTCAAGAATATTTCTCCCGAATCTCAGAAATTAAAGAACAGTTAAAAGAGATTAGAGACACCATCTATGAATATGAATTCATAATGATGGCCCTAAATGGTCTCACAAGACCTTGGGATGCCTTCATCTAGACGATATGTTCCAGAAAGGAGAAACTATAGTTTGAGAGCCTATGGGAAGAATTCATCCAAGAAGAGACAAGGGTAGCCAATCGTGAAGCACTACTAGCAAGGGATGATGATCAATCCCTAGCTACTCAAACAAAAGGAGGAAGGAATAAACCCTACTTCAAAAGGGAAACTCATAGAGAGCCTCAACCATTAAACAAATTCAACAACCAAGAATCTCATCCAAGAAATTTTCAGAAGAAAGGACAATGCAAGGGACGAGATCTCTCATCTATACAATGTTATCATTGTGATAAGATGGGACACAAGGTTAATTCTTGTCCAGTCATAAGAGAAGAATACAATAGGAAGCACAAAAGACAACATTCCCACATAGTCGAAGATGAAGAACCACCTATGAAGATGATTAAGGACCATGTCTTGATCTCAGCTCTCTCAAGATTTGTATCACCTGTAGAGGACACATGGCTCATTGATAGTGGTGCATCAAAACATATGACAGGTAAGAAAAATACTCTCTCTTGTATTTCAGAAAAGAAGTTTTCTCAGAAAGTGACTCTTGGAGATGATTATCAATATCCCATCAACGGAGTAGGAGAATCAAACTACAAGCTAGATTCAGAAAACTCAATAACAATGAAGGACGTACTCTATGTACCGGGCCTAAAGAAGAACTTACTTTCCATATCATCTTTAGACAAGAAAGGCTATAGAGTTGCCTTCATATATGGAGAAGTTCTGATGTGGGGTAAGGGAGAAACCTTAAACGAATCAATCATCATCGAAAATTAAGAGAATGTCCTATATAAGCTGAAGGGTCACCCAGAAACTACCATGACCCATGCCATCAAAAACTCATGCGAACTTTGCCATAGAATATTAGCTCACATCAACTACAAGGCACTACCATACATATGCAAAGTTGTCATAGGTTTACCAGAAATCAAGGTTGATCAAGAAGGCATATGCAATGGGTGTGTACAAGGGAAGAATATCAAGAACCCTTTTCCAAAGAGGGATATCAAAGAAAAAGGAGTATTGGAACTCATTGATTCAGATGTGTGTGGCCCAATGCCATCATCTTCCATTAGCTTGGAATATACACAATGATCATCCCTGCTTCTTACAAATCCCAATCAAAGGATGTATGTGTCAAACTTTTGGTTCCACATCCTAGGTGATTGCTTCAGACCATATAGTGACTTCTTTAGCTTACCAACCAACTCTTTCTTTCCCTTCACTACAAAGCCTTTTGGCTACTTCATGTAGATTCCTTCTTCCAAATCCCCATGTAGGAATGTTGTCTTCACATCTATCTATTCTACTTCAAGATCAAAATCAACAACAATAGATAAAAGAAATCTAATAGAAGTTAAATTAGCAATAAGAGAAAAAATCTCACCAAAGTCAATTCCCTCTACCTGGGAATAACCTTTTGCTACTAACTGAGCTTTGTATTTCTCCACTTTACCTTGTTCATTAAACTTCTTTTTAAACAACCATTTTCTACCAAAATATGTTCTCTAGCTGGAAACTCAACTATATGCCATGCCTCATTCTTATCCAAGGCATCCATTTCTTTTTGAAATAATGTAACAGCAAAGAGTATTATTATTATTATTGTTATTTTATTCATAGGATTAATCCCCATTGTGGATTAATCATGTCAGTAATTGTATTAGGACCCAATCCCCTTTTGCAGATTGTTTATTGGACAATTGTAATAAGTAGAATAAGAAGTTGGCCCCAACAGTTATTATTGAGACCCAGAAATAAATTAAAGGTGGGTTTACCTACCCAGAGTGAGAGGTCGGCCCTGCTAGTGAAGACCCTTCACACGTGCCAGTCTTGTATATATAGAGAGGCTAGCACCTCACTTTCTCACACAACTCACTTGCTCATTCTTAAGAGGCAAGCTGCAATTAGTTGGAGAGAGGGAGAAGAGTGGTGCATCTTTTGGAGAGGACTATCTGTATTGGTTTGAGTTATCTCTTAAACATTGTATTGGAAATTTATGATAAGGAAGTTTTTGCTGGGTTTTCTTCCCCTAGAGGGTTTCCCAAGATAAATGTTGTGTCTCTTGTGAATGTGTATTTCTTAGTGATATTGTTCTTATTTCGATCTTATCTATTGAAATGAAAATAACTATAATAATAGCATAAGCATTAACATGGTATCAGAGCCAACCTAAAGGAAGCATATTTCACAAGAGAAAAATGTCACTGTTGCAGTACCTAAAAATTAGGGTTTTGAAAAAGTGAATCTTTTCAGCCCTAAAACCACCTAGAAAGCTGCACCCTCCCCCAACGATCATTTTGGCACTTAGAGCACACCTTTTCAGTGGCTGGTTCTCCCGAAAAGTGAAACCCTAGTTTTAAAAAAGTACCAGAATTACCAGAAAACCAGTACCAGAGGTACCAGAAGTACTAGAAGCACCAGTCTAGAAATCTGAAGATCAGATTTGAAGGGGTAAAAATTGGATTTTCTCAGATCCAAGTATACCAGGCTACTCACCTCAGCCAAGCACATCTCCTGGTAAGGTCAAAATTTGATTTTAAGCATTTTCATTTTTGGTCATTTTCCGTAGTCTCAAGTACAAGATGTCTACAAGCACAAAGGTTGTTGAGAAACTAGAATACATAAACAACTTTTATGCCTCGAAGTATAGGATCGGTCTGATCCTTGCAGAGAATGACCTAGAAAAATTCATCAAAGAAAAGGTGGAGGAACCTGAAGATGTTGTAGAGAAAGCGAAGCATCAGAAGGACTCAATCAGGGCTCAAAGAATCATTGCAGGTTCAATCAAAGACCACCTGATCCCGTATGTATCATCTAAGAAAAATCCTAAGGAAATGTTTGACTCTCTAAGAAAACTATATGAAGGAAAGAACATCAACCGAAAGATGAATCTAAGATCTCAATTGAAGAATACCAAGATGCAGAAAGGAGAAATGATTCAAGAATATTTCTCCTGAATCTCAAAAATTAAAGAACAGTTAAAAGTGATTGGAGACACCATCGATGAAGACGAATTCATAATGAAGGCCCTAAATGGTCTCACAAGACCTTGGGATGCCTTCATCTAGACAATATGTGCCAGAAATGAGAAACTACAGTTTGAGAGCCTATGGGAAGAATGCATCCAAGAAGAGACAAGGGTAGCCAATCGTGAAGAACTACTAGCAAGGGATGATGATCAAGCCTTAGATACTCATACAAAAGGAGGAAGGAAGAAACCCTACTTCAAAAGGGAAACTCATAGAGAGCCTCAACCATCAAACAAAGTCAACAACCAAGAATCTCATCCAAGAAATTTTCAGAAGAAAGGACAACACAAGGGACGAGATCTCTCATCTATACAATGCTATCATTGTGATAAGATGGGACACAAGGTGAATTCTTGTCCAGTCAAAAGAGAAGAATACAAGAGGAATCACAAAAGACAACATGCCCACATAGTCGAAGATGAAGAACCACCTATGAAGATGATTAAGGACCATGTCTTGATCTCAGCTCTCTCAAGATCTGTATCACCTAGAGAGGACACATGGCTCATTGATAGCGGTGCATCAAAACATATGATGGGTAAGAAAAATACTCTCTCTTATATTTCATAAAAGAATTTTTCTCAGAAAGTGACTCTTGGAGATGATTATCAATATCCCATCAAGGGAGTAGGAGAATCAAGCTACAAGCTAGATTCAGAAAACTCAATAACAATGAAGGACGAACTCTATGTACCGAGCCTAAAAAAGAACTTACTTTCCATATCATCTTTAGACAAGAAAGGCTATAGAGTTGCCTTCATATATGGATAAGTTCTGATGTGGGCTAAGGGAGAAACCTTAAATGAAGCAATCGTCATCAGAAATGAAGAGAATGGCCTATATAAGTTGAAGGGTCACCCAGAAACTACCATGACCCATGCCATCGAAAAATCATGCAAACTTTGGGATAGAATATTAGCTCACATCAACTACAAGGCACTACCATACATATGCAAAGTTTTCACAGGTTTACCAGAACTCAAGGTTGATCAAGAAAGCATATGCAATGGGTGTGCACAAGGGAAGAATATCAAGAACCCTTTTCCAAAGAGGGATAGCAAAGTAGAAGGAGTATTGGAACTCATTCATTCAGACATGTGTGGCCCAATGCCATCATCTTCCATTAATGGGTATGTATACTATGTATCATTTTTCGATGACTATTCTCGCAAGACCTGGATATATTTCTTGAAATCTAAAGATGAAGTATTCAGTAAATTCAAGGAATTCAAAGCCTTGATAGAGAATCTTTCTGAAAGAAAGATTAATATACTCAGGTAAAATAATGGAGGAGAATATACCTCAAAGGAGTTCATAAACTTCTGCAGAGATGTTGGGATCAAGAGAGAACTCACTACTCCCTATAATCCCCAACAAAATGGTGTAGCCAAAAGGAAGAACAAAACAATTATGGAAGTTGTAAAGACCATGATTCACGATCAAGATCTTCCTATGTGCTTATGGGCAGAAGCAGCAATGGCAGTTGTTTATGTGCAGAACCAATTATCCCATAGTGCACTTGGGTTCAAGACCCCAGAAGAAATGTTCACCAGAAATAAGCCAGAGGTAAGCCATCTCAAAATATTTGGCTGTCCAATGTTTATTCATATACCAAAAGAGAAAAGAAACAAGCTGGAACCCTCCAGAAAGAAGGGAATATTTGTGGGATACTATGAGGTCTCCAAGGCCTTTAGAATCTACATACCTAGTCACTGCCATATTGAAATCATCAGGGACGTGAACTTTGATGAAGAAGCAACACATAAGAAATCAAGAAGATGCCATCTTGAAGAAGTATACGAAGAGGAACCTGTAAATCCCAGGATTACAGAATTCGTGAGGGAAGTTCCCAAAACTACAGAACCTGTAAGGGAAGTCGTAACTTCCCCTGATGAGGAGACTCCTGAAAATCATGATATAATACAAGTTAAAGAACCTCCTCAAATGACCTTATCCCATAAAATAAATCCTGCTTGGGAAAGAGAGATTATTCAATATGGAGAGAAGTATGGTGTTCCAAAAGGAACCATGAGATAGGTGAAAATACCAAAGCCATTCTCCAGTTACATGGATTTGATGTGCAATCTACTTGATGAAGAACCTACATGATTTCAAGAGGCCATTCAAAAGAAGGAATGGGCAGATGCCATGACAGAGGAATACCAATCCATAATAAAGAATGATGTATGGGAAATAGTTCCCAGACCAAAAAGTAAGGATGTGG
>JZKD02S2266164.1:663954-685840 GCA_000966675.3 Picea glauca
ATACATTTTTCAGCCTTCTTATCCAGCTTACTCTTGTTTTCCTTTGGAACATGAGCATATGCATCGCAGCCAAATACCTTAAGATGTGTGAGAGAAGGTTCCTTACCAGTCCATATCTCTTGTGGAGTCTTGTCACCCAACGCTGATGAGGGTGATCTATTGACCAGGTAACATGCAGTACCCATTGCCTCTGCCCAGAATTCTTGCCCTAACTTGACACCACTGAGCATGCACCTTGATTTTTCCATCAGCGTCCTATTCATCCTTTCTACAACTCCATTATGCTGAGGTGTATATGGAGAAGTCTTATGCCTTGCTATACCACACTTCTTACAGAATTCTTCAAATTCATTCCCACAGAACTCTCCGCCATTATCAGTTCTGAGCACCTTAATTCTTTTCTCTGATTGATTCTCAACAAGAGCCTTAAACTCTTTAAACCTGTCAAAGACTTCAGATTTCTTCCTGAGGAAATATATCCAAGTTTTCCTCGAGAAGTCATATATAAATGAGACATAGTACACATATTTTCCCAATGATGGGACCGACAAAGGTCCAAAAACATCAATGTGAACTAGTTGTAAAATTCCTTCTGCCCTTGTTGCACCAGAGGGAAATCTTACCCAATTCTGCTTCCCATATAGACAATGTTCACAAAAATCAAAATCCAGAGAGCATTTAAACATACCTTCAACCATACCTTTACCGTATAGTAGTCGAAGACCCTTCTCTCCGATATGCCCTAGTCTTTGATGCCACAACATAACCTTTTCTCCAGATACTGTAGGAGTTCTTTTTTCTTCAACTCCAATATCAGGAAAAATGGAGCTATTACACCCATCACTAATAGTGCTTCCTAGTAGCTTATACAGAGTTCCAAACCGAACTCCCTTCATCAACACCATTTCTCCTCGAACCATCCTGCAAGTTCCCTTTTCAAAAATTGTTTTTACCCCTGCATCTTCCATTTTGCTTACATAAATCAAAATTTTGGCCATACCTGGGATGTGTAGAACACTAGGCAGTGTTCTAATCCTTCCATCTATGAGTCTCAACTTGACCCTTCCTCTTCCTATGATTCTGGTTGTCGAATCATTACCTAAAAAAACATTACCTCCATCATACTTTTCATATTTGTAGAACCACTCTCTGTGGGGAGTCATATGAAAGGATGCACCAGAGTCAATCAACCATGACTCATGATATTCATGTGTGCTTGAAGAGGCCAAGTACACATCACCTCCTTCTTCCTTGGAGGTCTTTTATTTTGTAGAAGAAGATTCTTCAGATCCCTTCTTTTTCTCAACTTTGGATCTACATTGCTTCTTGTAGAGCCCTTCTTTTCCACACCTCCAACATACCCTTACAAACTTTCTAGGAGATTCAGATCTACACTTAGACTTAGATCTCCCACTTGAGAAATTAGATCTGTTTCTTTCCTGGGAACGTCCTCCTGCAAATAATGTGTCTGTGTTATGTCCTTCCATATTCTTTCGTCTCATCTCCTCCAACAACAAGGATGAGACCACTTCTTCAAAATTCAAATAAGTTGTATTACTACCTATAGCCACAACTAGACTATCCCACGAGTCTGGTAAAGAAAACAACAAACTGATACATTTATCTTCATCTAAAATTTTAATCTCAACAGATACTAACTGACTTACCACAGTATTGAAGGCGTTCAAATGCTCTACCATCGAGTCTCCATCTCTCATCCTCAAGTTATACAGCTTCTTTCTCAGGAATAGTTTATTTACCAGGGACTTAGACTGATACAAATTCCCCAACTTTTCCCATAAATACCTGGTTGTAGCTTCCTCTGACACATTTAGTAATACTGAATCGAAGAGACACAGTCAGATTGTGCTCTTTTCCTTCTGATCCACCTTTTTCTAGTCATCTACAGAAGTTCCTATAGGTGCAGTACCTGGATCTACAATGATCCACTGATCTCTGTCCACCAAAAGATCTTCCATTTTGATCTTCCATAGCTCAAATATTTTCCCATTAAACTTCTCGATCTCCATCTTTGAATTGCTTGCCATTTTTTTTCACTTGAAAAAAATTACTGCAAATCTCCCACTATAACAAGGCTTATCATAGTCTCGAGCCAAACCCTTGACCACAAAGGCTTCCCCCTAAAGACAATAAATCTCTAATACCAAATGTAAATTCTAAACTTGTACAATGTCTACTGTAAACATATATTCAGAAAAGATATAATGGAAAATACAAACATTACACAGAGATTTTTCCCCTGGAAACCCAAACTGGGAAAACAAACATATATTTTATTCATTCATTGTGTTACATTGTTTACAATACAATATACATATAGGATCCAACGGCATCCAAAACCCTAACCCAATGACCTGGATTAGTCCAAAACCCTAATTCCTTAACCGGAAATAGAAAACCATCGGTAAAAACCATGTGCATAAAAAACCCCCTAAATACATGACACATTTCCTGAGGTAGGTGTCATATTTCCCATGACACTACTACTCGTGAAAAGAATATAACACATACCCAACTCTTTTCTCCAATATGCCATAGTCTTTGATACCACAACATGGTGTTCTTTTTAGGGGCGATATTGGTCTTGTCTTCTTTATTTGTCTACTCAAGGAAAACAAAATTGTTACAACCATTAGTATAAGTGATTCCCAACAACTTGTACAAAGTTCCACACCGAACTCCCATCATCAAAACCATTTCCCCTCGTACCATATTGCAAGTGTTCTTTCCAAATACAGTATCCACTCCAGCATCATCCAACTTCCTTACATATATTAGGCTCCTGGCAAGTTTTGGAATGTGTAGAACCCTAGGGAGTGTTCTAATCCTTCCATCTTTTAGCAGCAACTTAACCCTTCCACATCCTAAGATTTTTGTTGTCGATTCATCTCCTAGGAATACATCACCACCATCATATTTTTCATATTTAGAGAACCACTCCCTATGAGGAGTCATATGGTATGATGCACCTAAGTCGATCAACCATACACCGCGACTTGCATGTGTACTTGTAGATGCTAGGTAAACATCACCTCCTTATTCAGTGGAGGTTTTTGCCTCTGTGGAAGAGGTACTATCAAATCCCTTTGGTTTTTCAACCTTCTTAGACTTGCAATCTTTCTTATAATTCCATTTTTTACCACACTTCCAACATTTCCTCAAAGATTTTCTTGGAGACTTAGATCTACCTGTATATTTAGATCTCCCCCCTGAAGGCTTACCAGGAATCCTGTCTTGGGTACGACCTCTTACAAATAAAGAATTTGTGCTATGACCATCCATGATTTTTCACCTCATCTCTTCAGATAACAAGGATGAAACTGCATCCTCATACTTCAATGTAGATTGAGTGGTACTACCAATTTCTACAACCAAATTATTCCAAGAGTCTGGCAAAGAACATAAAAAAGTAATACACTTATCTTCTTCTGCAATCATAATATTAACAGAGACAAGTTGACTTACCAGAGTATTAAAGGAATTTAGATGTTTTGTCACAGAATCTCCATCTTCCATCCTAAGATGATACAGCTTCTTTTGAAGAAACAACTTGTTTACCAGGGACTTTGATTGATACAAATTCCCCAAATTATCCCATATTTCCTTGGTTGTAGACTCTGCTGAGACATTCAACAACACCGAATCTGCCAGGTAGAGTCGAATAGTACTCCTTGCTCTTTTCTCCAACTTCTCCCAATCTTCCTTTGACATACTAGTAGGTGGTGTACTAGTAGTTTGTGTACTGGTAGGTTGTGTACCAGTAGCCTGTGTGCTAGTAGACAGTGTACTAGTAGGTTGTTTACCGGGATCCACAACGAACCATTGTTCTTTGTCTACAATAAGGTCCTCCATCTTCAACTTCCATAGGTCAAATTTTTTACCGTTTAACGTCTCTATCTCGATTCTAGAAGAGCTTTTCATTCCTCTTTCTGCACTCAAATCACAACTACAAAATCTCCCACTAAACCCAGGTTTATCACAGACCCAAGATAAACTTGATCTATCAAGACCGAGCCAAACCTTCAACAAAAAAGGCATCCCTCTGAAGCCAAAAACAAGATATGATACCACATGTAAGTTTTAAACCTGTGAAGTAAAGCAAATGCATATAGATTCTTAAGAAAAATAGAATTTAATCAATGGCTCATACACAGAGTACACAGATATTTTATAATGGAAACCCTCAACCGGGAGAACCTTTCTTATATTAATTGTATAAAATTTCACCATTCACCATACAATATTTACAATTTTTTTAGGTATTCCATAGATACCAAAACCCTAATCCCTTAATCTAGGATTAATTTAGTAAACCGCTAAAAATAGAGGGATCGTCAGACGTAGTTGTCAAACCTGACGTGCCCACACACACACATGAAAATAATATAACACATACCCAACATATAGAGGGATCGTCAGACATAGTTGTCAAACCTAACGCGCCCACACACACATGCAAAGAATATGACACATACCCAACAAAGCGAGGCTACAAGGTAGCCTCCATCCAGAATGGTGTAGTGCGCATAGCCTTCCAGTTGATGTCTAGTAATATAGTCAAGAGGAATAGACCCATGAAGGTCACGGAGTTCATTGTCGACCTCGTAGGAAAATGCATTGAAGGGATACAAATGAACTAGGCGAGCTACCTCATCAACTAGTTAGAGAAAGACTGTCGCAAAGCTCAGGATCATGGCTACAAGTTCCATTTTAGTTGGTTTTTTATCCTCTTCACCTTTATTTCTTAGGAGATGTCATAAGGAGTGACCTTACCTGAAATTGAGTCATCTGATCCACTAGCTGTGAAGTTCACTATGCTCTGGTATTCGAGCGACATGGAAAAACAATGGCAGTCAAACGCGGTGTTCCACACATATTACCTACAACTGAAGAGGGATATTGAGTCCTTCCCTCATATGATGTCGAATACCCTGCACAGGTTCAGGCCCCTTGTGAAGTTCCTATGCAGATAGAAATTTTATTTATATCACTGTGCATGGAGATGAACATAAAGAAGAGCTCTAATCCTACTATAAACTCACAGAGGAGGACATGGAAGAAATAAATAAGGAACGACCTGCACGGTGCCTTATACCAGTCAACCATGCAGAATTGTCTGACCTTGACCTCATCGAAAGACCTATGGTCACTCGTGAAGAGTATGATACACCCAGCAGTAGCAGTAGGAATAAGAAGGAAGAGGTACAAGAGTTGCACGATGCATCAAAAGAGACTGCTTCAGATTCACCTAGAGGGGGAGGAGGTGACGAAGTATACAAAGAAGAGGATAAAGGGGAAGAATACAAATAGAATCAGGGCAAAGTGACACCGCCCAAGAATCCCATTGATGAGGTTGAGATATCCAAGAAAATAAAAGGGTCCCCCATGAAACATTTATCGCAGAAGAAGTCAAAAGCTAGTAAGCCCAAGTTGCAGACTATGCTCATGGTAGATGACATTGACCTCATCATCGTTGTTGTATCAGATACCTCAGAATATGTTTTACATCACAACAAAGAAAAACAAGAGACCATGTATGATAGGATTGAAGCAGAGCTGAAAGGGGTATACCAATCCCTTTACTCCAGTCGCGCAGTGTCTACTTCACCACTGCCATCTGAAGGAATTGAAGTAGAAGATGAGCCTGCCCAGCTACACAGACTACAAGATGCAACTGAATCTCACCTTCATCGTTTCTAGGAAGAAAAGAGAAGGCCACAGAGGAATTGAATCAATCCCTAGAGCAACATCAGGTTTCACAACAAGAAAAATATGACCTCCAAGCGAAGTTTGCAGAGGATAGAGTGCATATCCAGAAGGAGAAATAACAGTTGCTCACAAAGCATATTGGAGTTAAAGAAGAAGTCACTAGAGAACTTCACTTTGTGATGGGATTAGAAGAGATGGAAGAAGACCCAATGGAGAGTCAGGTGGGGAAGCTTTTTGAAGCCATTCAACAGCTCCAACAAAGAGTAACAGAACTGGAATTACAAGCAGTTCCAAGAAATCCACAGGAAGTGTGAGACCAAAGAGAAGAAACTTCTCGAAGCGCAATCTATATAATCAAGGCATTGGCCTTAGTATGAAAACAACTTAGCAATTGAAGTGTGCGGACTTACGACTGCCTTGCAGAGGACCCTAAACTAAGGACACTGGAGTCACAGCTCTAGGAGGAAAAGTAGCAAGAAACAATAGTGCAAGCGCAGTTGAATTCACTGTCAGTGGTTGAGAGGATGAAAAGGTCCCAGAAAAAGTGCACGATTCAGCAACAAGTCCATGCCATCTAGAGTAAAGTCATGGAAGTGACCCAGAGGCTCCAGCCAGTGCAGGATGAATATTGCACACTTTTTGAAGAGATTGAAGGATGAGGTGCAGAACATGAACAAATGGTCACCATAGTAGAAAAATGCTTGGAAGGACCTATGACCGATAAATTTATTCAGGAGTTCACCAAGCAGGAGGCTCTGGTGAAGCAGCAGGTTGAGGCAGCTCGAGCTAAGATCGAAACCTTTGGGGCAAAGTTACCCAGATCAGAGTGACTCAGGACAAGTTGCAGGTGAGTGTTAAGGGCCTATTGGACCTTGACCAAGTTTTGGAGAACCTTGGTCATGTTTGACCATTTTTGGTACTTCGACAGGCTGGTCGAAGGCGGAGCACAAGGCGAAGCGGAAATCGTGGTATTTTGTCCCCTTTTTAGGGATTTTTGGGTTTAGGGCTTATGTAACAGGTATGTGATGTCATCCCATGGGTTTACCCATGTTTAGGCCCATTTCATAATATATAAATAGATATCTAGGCGATGTAAGAAAGACTAGACCTAGTAGAATCAACTTAGTGCGGATATAGAGGCTTTGTGCATATTGTGTGTTAGGACTTGCAGAGCTAAGTGCAAGTGATTGTAAGAAGCTTGTGTGTAGACTGTAAGAAGGCTTTGTGTTGTGACTTAGCTGAGGGAAGGAGGATATAGAGAGGTGTGTGAAGATCTCATGTCCTATGCGGACTTGGTTTGTAGCTCTGTGCATGTAAGAAGATTGACAGAAGACAATAAAGAAGAATAAGAGTTGGTGGACGTAGCCCCACACTGGGGTGAACCATGTATATCCTGCATTGTGGTTTCTTTGTGCATTATGTTTGTTATGTCATTGATGTGATTTATGCTTATATTTTATATGCATCTGATATAGTAGCTTAGTGCTTAGTGATCTGAATGAATGCCAGATATGATCTATTTCTATGTGCTAAGTGCTTGAATGTGTTAGATCTTGTTGAATACTGTGTTGTTGTGTAATTATGGTTTCGACCTATGATGTGAATAAGGGTTAAATACTAATGAATGTTAAATGATAAGCTCTTTGTTAAGTGTTGTAATCACATATCTGTGTCCCAACTAGGTTGTAGACACTTGAGTCCTGCAACCACCACTACCTATACCTCGAGTGAGACTTCATCTTCTTCGTAGGTGTTGCCGAAAGGGTCAGTAGTTAGGGTTTTGTTGGTGTTTTTTTGAAGCATTGAACCCTGGGTCTGCCCCTATGCCAACAGGATCTAACTCTTGTGTGAGAGTCATATCGGGGTCAGTTGAATCTTGTTGGGAAATAGAGTATGCAAATTCTGCCATGGACAAAGGTATGGACATGCCAGGATTCCTTGTCCCTTCCATCAAGGCCGATGGGGAAGGAAGAGTCCACAAATCATTAAAGTAAGTCATACGGAACGATGAAATTTGAAATATTTCAGCCCTAGGCTAGTTGGGGACAGCCGATATCATCTTGACATCACCAGAAAGAGGTGGGTAATCAAAACTACCCACCAATGGTGGGCACAAACCAACCCCCACATTGACGACATTGGGTTGCGGGTTATCAATCATCGGGACCGTGGATGCCCCCGATGAAGGGTCAGGGTGAGAAAAGGACAATTGATCAATGGTTATGATTCGACCCTCATGTGGAAACAACAAGACCTGAAAAATTGTGGAAACCACTGTATTCATATCATATGCCCTCCTTCCTAACAACAGGTTGTAGTTGAGAGGTGCATCGACTACTTCAACTTTGATGCACATGGTATTCCCTCCCAAATGCATGGGGAAAGAAGGGATGATTCCATGTGGTATGAAAGAATGACCATTGAAAGAAGTAACCAGAGTAGGTGACAGAGACAAAACGGGTTGGCCAATGGCCTTCCAACATGCCAATGACATCACGCATGTTGATCTGCCCTCATCAACCACCGTGTGGAAAATATTTCGAGTAAAATATTTCGTGGGGCGAGCCACTACTATTTGAAACGCAATGTGGTATGGGAGATGAGGTTTCAATTCGGTCATATCAAGCATGATTGTTCCCGGATTATAGGTCTCAGTAGATCCTAAGGTAGCTAACGGGGCCTTTCTTTGCAAAGGGAAGCTTTGGAGGACGTCCAAAGAAGACATCGCGCAAGGGGTTTGTGAAAAGTCCTCGACCACAAAGTAATTCTGGGTAGCCCTTACGTTTGGATTATGTGAAGCTTTCTTGAATGCCCCTTTCGAGATGTGTTTCATTGTTTCTCCCATCGTCTTATCAATATGGAGAGGAACACATGGGTTTATGGCTTCCTTACCCTTTTCAGTAGAGTCACGCATTATGTAATCATGTACCCTAGTTTCTATGTGAGCATCAACTTTCAACATATAAACGTTCACGGCCGAGGAATTACTAGAAGACAGAGGGGGTCCCTTGTTAAGGTTTAAGCTATTAGTAGGTTTCTTTTGAATTCACTATATAACCATAGCGTAGATAGGATCACTAAGAAATACACAATTGCAAGAGACACATCATTTATCCTAGGAAACCCTCATGGGGGAGAAAACCCAACAAAAAGTTCTTTAATATAGATAGCCAATGTAATGCCAAGAGAATAAACCAAACAATACATAAATTCCTCTCCCAAGTATGTGCCTCTCTCTCTCTCTTCCTTCTTCTCCAACTACAACTCCAAACTTGCGCTCTGATGAACAAGTGAGTGTGTGAACAAATGAGGCGCTAGCCTCTCTTATTTATACAATCTGGCAAGCACTGAACTGAGGTGTCTTTTCACTGGCAGGGCCAACTTCTCATTCTAGGTGGTTATAACAACTTTAATATATTCTGGGGCTGACTTATCATTTATCCTATTACAATTAGGGTTTGACCAATCCAAAAAAGGGGATTTTGTCATTTACAATACCCGACATGATCAATCCACAAAAGGGGATTGATCTAATGAATAATAAATCAATAATAAATAGAATACTCTTTGCAGTTACAATATTTCAATACTCCCCCTTAACAAGAAGGGTATTCTACAATAGCATCAGGCAAGAGAGAGGGAAGCATCATCAACAACATCTTGGAACACTGACTAGCATATCTATAAATCATCGAAATTTTTTCTCATCATCAATATCATCATTCTCAGTAGGGAGATGGAATGGCGTCATCATCCTCATTAGCATGAGGCTAAGGTAACATCATCATCATCTTTAGTGTGAGGATAAAGTAACATCATCATCTTTGGCATGAAAGATGAAATAACATCATCATCATCATAATCATCTTCAGCAAGGAGTTGAAGTGGCATCATCATTATCATCTTTAGCAAGAAGATGAAGTGGCATCATCATCATCATCTTCAGCAAGAAGATGAAGTGGAATCATCATCATCATCATCTTCAGCAAGAATATGAAGTGGCATCATCATCATCATCATCTTCAGCAAGAAGATGAAGTGGCATCATCATCATCAACTTCAGCAATAAGATGAAGTGTCATCATCATCATCAACTTCAGCAAGAAGCTGAAGTGGCATCATCATCATCAACTTCAGCAAGAAGCTGAAGTGGCATCATCATCATCAAATGCATCAACATGGATTAGTATAACACTAATACATCGCCATCATCAATAACAACATAAGGCTGATACAACATCAGAAACATCAATATCATAGCACAAAAGCTTGAGCATCATCAACATCAGCACTAGGCTGAGAGTCTTCGACACGAGGCTAGCATCATAGCACGAAGTTGGCTACACAATATCATCAGTATGAATTTGGCATCACAGCATGAGGCTGACACATCAAAGCATGAGGTTGGTACATCACAGCACAAGTTTGGCACATCATTACAGCAGGAGGGTGGCACATCATCACAGCAGGAGGGTGGCACATCATCACAGCATGAGGTTGGAACATCATCACAGCACGAGGTTGGCACATCATCACAACAATTAAGCTAGCATCACAACACTAGGCGGGTACATCATCACAAAAATTAAGATGACACATCATCACAAAAATTAAGATGGCATCACAACACTAGGCTGGTACATCATCACAACAATTAAGCTAGCACATCATCACAACAATTAAGCTGGCACAACATCATTTTTTGGTACTCTGGCAGTCCCTAAGGATTTTCCCAGGAATCATAAGATTCCCTAGGATATCAAAATCCTAAGGGAGCTACCACATCGTACTCTAACAAACCTTCCTTGCTGGACCTTCAGGATCTTCCCAGGAATCATAAGATTCCCTATGATTATAAGAATCCTAACGGAGATACCACTACTGATCAGGATACCATAGTATCATCAGCACTAGTCCACCTTTCAAGGGAGGTCTAGTATCATCAGCACTAGTCCACCTTTCAAGGGAGGTCTAGTATCATCAGCACTAGTCCCCCTTTCAAGGGAGGTCCTTTCGGACTATACCAATCTTGTCTCTAAAGTGCTCAACTGTACATGAGATAGAGGTTTGGTCAACACATCAACAACCTGTTCATTTGTGCTAACATACTAGAGCTTTATGGCTCCTCTCTACACCATATCACGGATATAATGTTATCATATCTATATGTTCTTCGACTCATTATGGAACACATCATCTCCATACGACTCTGTTTACAACATAGGATCACAATGGATTCCATATCCAAATCAAATAAATCTGTCAACAACATCTGAAGCCATAAGTATTCACAACTGGTGGAACATGCAATAATGTATTATGCTTCTATTGTTCTTGGATCAATGTTGAATTGCTCCCTACTCTTCCATGAAATCATGGCTGACCTCAAACTGAAACAACATCCTGATGTGATATTTCTATCAGAAACACTTCCATCTCAATATGAATAGATGTAACCACTCAGTCTGAAGTCATGATCTAAAGTATAATAGAGACCAAAATCCAAAGTATCGTTAAGGTATCTCATCATATGTTTTTCAACAACAATGTGAACATGTATGGGTTCTACTAGATACTAACTCAAGGAAAAACATATGTCTAGCCTGGTATTCATCAGATACATCACTGAACCAATAATCTATCTGTACAGAGTAGCATCAACCAATTCTGATGAGGTATCTACCAAGATCTTCAACTTCATTTCCATGGGTGTGTACATGGATTTTCATTTCAACATGTCAACCCTTTTCAATTTTAACTATATACTTCCTTTGGTTTAAGGAAGATCTTCTATGTTCTCTGCCAAACTTCAATACCTAAGAGATAATGCATTTAGTTCTTCCATCAAACTCTGTGGTGAACTTCTTCTACAATATGTGATGATATTTTCTACATCTTGTCAAGAATACATCATCGATATGTATTAGTAGCATCACTAGCTCATCATTCATAACCTTGACATAAAGGTTAGAATCAACTTTTACTCTTTTTGAAGTCCAAGCTCATTGGGAAACTATCAATCAAGCTCTTGGAGCTTGCTTCAATATGTACAGAGCTTCCTTCAACCTGCAGACCTAAGGATTTCTATATTCAATCTTCAAACCAAATTTTCACGTTACATTGTACCAATATGTTACACTTGCTCAGTTGCAACTCAATCTGCACAAACATGTGCTAGCTCTATGTGCTTTCTACAAGGCACTATCTGTCTCACTGTCTGGGAGTATGTCCTCTACTCTCTCTGCAACTGTTCCTTCTAGAATCCGGGACTCTGCACCTACAGCTGCTCTGAGGCTAAGAATGACATCTTCATTCTCACTGTGGCTGCTAAAATCTGAGAGTAAATCCTCTTATTCTATCATGACAACAGTTTCATCTAAAACTGAGAGTGGCTCAATAAATGATACTGAAGATAGCTCTTCTTCTTTCATGGAGGTAACGCTATATTTTATCATAGTTATGTTTCCATGACCCAACTAATGTACTGCACCAATAACCACTCAATTTTAAATATGCGGATTTCTCCCCTTGCATCTCATACTATATATGAATCATGGTTGTTCTGGTTGTCTTCATAAATACCAAAAATATTTCTTCAATAAATGGAGTAAGTGTCTCATCATAGTCTTCTCCCTCTTGTTGGGAGAATCCTCTTAGACACACATCAAGATTTGTACATTTGCAACATGCTTGATCTGTATAGATCAATCTTGGAAGTCAATACTGACTTCTCTTCTAGTCTCACATAAGAATCCATATCCTAGTATTTCTTGACTGGATTTCTTCTATGTTACCGAAACAAGGTAATCTTCCCAGGATATTTCATATCTCCTAGAATTTTCTGAAGCTACGATATAGTCTTCTCATAGAATCTGTCTCCCAATCCTTGGAGATGTCTCTTCATCTGATCCTTTATGAGATCAGGCTTACTCTTTATTTCCTCTGAGTCTAAAAGGACAACATCATCTCTTACAGGGTATACTTGGTGTTGAATACCAAGTCTAAATATGAAAGACAGAGTCAGGCTTAAAGCGAGCCCTTGTTCCCATCAAGGTGGCTTCATTAACCTTTGAACAATTTTGTTGTGAGTTCTTGTTCTAATGTTTGGTCATCTTTGGATCCTTCTTCTCCTTTCAATCAATATTCATATGAGATACTCTGAATCTCAAAAGATAGCTTCTCCTTCATCTTCTTTAGTACATGAGTCTATATGGTCATGTACATAGTCTACTTCATATCTCATATACTATGTTTCCTTCTTGCAACCTTCACTATAGCTTCCTCAGGGTTATCACCTGTGACCTGAAAAAAGGACAACAAAACAACAAGCAAGAGTAATACTCTTTTGATAATAGTATATAAAACAATAGCACGAATAATCATCACAGTATCTCCTTTAAAGCTATCACTTGTGGTCTGTTTGAAGTAAAGATCGAAAGTAAGAAATACAATACAGATGAGGTAAACACTCTTATAGTGTTGTGATCAAACATTCCTCCATGGCAACCTGGAACTAACACAAGAGGTTTCTCCTAAAGGAGATGTTAGTTGTATCAGTCCAATGATTACATTAATCATTTATCTCAATATGCTCACATGCTACCAAGTATAATACTTTTCAAGGAATGTTATCTCAACTATAGTTTTTACTTATAAAGGGGTAGTCATCAACTTGTCAAGTGAAATTTGAATCGTATCAACTTAATTAATCAAACCTGGAACCTAGAGCCATGTCCTCAATAATGAGTGTGTTTCTTTTCTTCCAAGTCTCCTTCACTCAAGATGACGAGTGCTTTCTTCAACATGTATTATGTACTAAGATAATATGATATCTTGACAGAAGGTTGGTTTAGAGGGTAAAATCCATGATATAAACTTTAATCCATCTAATACCTTGACTTTAATTTTGACCAAAGGTTAGTATGATGGTCATAGCTTCAACATGCAACACTGATCAAAATAATGTCATAACAAATAGATGCATATCAGAATAATCAAACCTGATTTGAATTATTCCTCTGAATGTGTTGGATCTTGAGATCCTTCTAGATCTATGGCAAGATATCCCTTCTCCTGCAAATACCCTTTAAAGCTTAACCATTTAAACATGTGTGAGTATATAGCTCTGATGGAATTTGCAGGTAGTGGCACCATTTGGTAGCAGCGGTAATGATCACTGACTCTTAACAACTTCAAGGGTGAATGCAATTGGTATTGAAGTTGATACTTCAACTAATTCTACAACTACAATTGATACTGCAACTGATTCTGAGACTGCAACTGCAACTGCAACTTAGGGTTTTATGAGGAAACCCTAATTTTCAAACTTCAAAATTTGAAATTATAATTTAGCGGATAGATGTGCTGAGCTGAGGTGAGTAGGTTGGTGCATTCATATTTTTGAAAATCCGAATTTTACCCCCTCAAACTTGATCAACGGATTTCTGGACTGGTGCATCTAGTTTTCTGGTACTTCTGGTACTTCTGGTACTCTGGTACTTCTGGTTTTCTGGTACTTTTGGTACTTTGTAAAAACTAGGGTTTCACTTTTTGGGAGATCTACCCACTAAAAAGGTGCCCTGAAGGTGCCAAAGAATTCCTTGGGTTAGGACACACTTTTCTAGATGGTTTTGAGGCTGAAAAACTTCTTCAATAAAATCCCTAATTTTCATGTACAGCAACAATGATGTTTTTCTTCTTCTTGTGAAAGATGCACTCTTCACCTTAGCTCTAATACAATGTTAAGGTTTAAGTTATTAGGTTTCTTTTCAATTCACTATATAACCATAGCATAGATAGGATCACTGAGAAATAAACAATCACAAGAGACACATCATTTATCCTGGGAAACCCTCATGGGGGAGAAAACCCAACAAAAACTTCCTTAATATAGATAGCCAATGCAATGCCAAGAGAATAAACCAAACAATACAAAAATTCCTCTCCCAAGTATGCACCTCTCTCTCTCTTCCTTCTTCTCCAACTGTAGCTACAAACTTGCACTCTGATGAACAAGTGAGTGCGTGAAAAAATGAGGCGCTAGCCTCTCTTCTTTATACAATCTAGCAGGCATTGAACTAAGGTGTATTTTCACTGGCAGGGCCGACTTCTCATTCTGGGTGGTTATAACCACTTTAATATATTATGGGGCTGACTTCTCATTTAGCCTATTACAATTAGGGTTTGCCCAATCCACAAAAGGGGATTTGTTCATTTACAATACACGACATGATCAATCCACAAAAGGGGATTGATCTAATGAATAATACATCAATAATGAATAGAATACTCTTTGCAGTTACAATATTTCAACATCCTTAACTGCCCCCATCCATGCTCGTAGAGGCTTGAGTCAAATTTTTCCCATGTGGAAATGGGTTTGTTAACACAGGAGGCTTTTGTTGCGCCAATAAATTCTGGGCCTCCACAAGCTGAGGGCACAGGTGAGTCGGGTGGTCTTTTTTGCAAAGGTTACATAGATACTTCGACTTCCTTTTCTCTGTGTTTCCCCCGCCAACATTTTTGGTGGGTTTCTTATCCCGCTTACCCTTCTTTTTTCGTTGTTTTTTCTTTCCGTAAGGCTACTGGTTGGCCTTCAGGTTTGTCGACTACACACTATGTACATCCAACATTTGAGTAGGGGAAGCAGCCAAACTATAGGGTTGGTTGGTCGTTGTCTACTGTATCGACAATTGTTTCAATTGATTCGACAACTGATCAGTGGGATTTTCTTGTGTTGAACCAACGATACCATCAGCATGTGGTCCAGACTTGTGTCTGACCTTTTCAAGGATAGACCATGGTGCTTCTGGAAAAATATCGTAAAGTAAACCAGACTAAGAGTATACCAGTTCAAGCTGTTGAGCTCTCATTATTTCCTTTTCCTCGAAAAATACCCCCGACATTGCAATGTCCTTGGATAACTGGGGTACCAAAGAATTAAGGAACCACTCCAGTAGAAAAGCTAAGGGGACTGGTACTTTTATCAAACTCTTCCGACATCGCCATTCTTGGATGTAATCCGAGATATGATCAGCCTTCTTCTACTCAAAGTTGGCTCACAATACGGAGGCGGCATCATATATCACAGGTAGTTGGAAATTGGTGAGAAAAACCATTGCCAATTCACTAAAGAAAGAGTATCTTGTGCGGTCAAGCTCAATGTACCATTTTGTGACACTCATGATAAGAGTACATTGAAATAGACACAACTGAACGGAGTCATCGCAGAGAGTTTGACGAGCACCATAGCTGAAACATGGTCACAATATCGCCTGGATATTTTTTAAACTTACCTTCAAACTTCAGAATGTTCGAGGGAAACTTCGTCGACATGGGCGGCCAACACAGATCATGATAGATTGGGTCGTTTAACAACCTTGACAAGTCTAAAAATGTCACATCACCAGAAACAATAGTTTGGAAGTTTGACTATGTACAGGAGGAAAGGATCCTGAAATTTGCCTGACACCAGGTTACCAGGAAAATTTAGGCTATTGACCAGGTTTCTAGTACATACCATGGCCTTGGCCAATGTACGTATACTGTGTTTGTTGGAAAATCATCGGCTAATTCCCATGAGTGGACATTGAGGGCTGGGAAAGGATTTCTCCTTGTGTCGTGTTCCAAAGATTATGGAAAGGGTTTCCCCCTGTCGATCTGACGGGCATATGTACTGAGCTTTGTCTGAGGTTCCATTGACCATGGAAGGGGTTTTCCCTGGTCAACATCCCTGACGAGGGAACTACTCCCTGCCATGGATTCTAGAGTCCTTGTGAGGAGAAGACTCCTATGTTTCCCCCCTATGTAGGAATAGTACCCTACAAAATATTTTGTGGTCCAAAACTAGGGTTTCCCTCAGCTGAGACGACATCTAATGAGAAAGCGTTGTTTCCAAACATGTTGAACAAAGAGAATGACATTAAACCCACTGGCGTGGTGTAGGAAAAAGTTCCTAGACTACCTACTCCGAACATGTTGTAGTTCATGTTCGGACCAACGGGTTGTTGGGGAGTACCGCCGAGCGAGGGAGCCGAAGGAGGTATATGACCTTCACCATAAGGGAAAGTGTTATAGGGGGTTGAGCTTCCCCCATGGACCCTTGGAGAGGAGCGTTTGAGCTCCCTACCCCAAAACCCATGGTTTGTAGGGTGGAGTAGGTGAGGACAGAGTTCGTATCAAAGTCGGGCATCCCATATGAAAACAGAGAACCTGACACACTATGTGTGAACGGTGCAATGATCACCTCCATAAACGGAATCAGACCACTACCTGAAGTAGAGGTGGTCGAGACCATAGTGGTCCAGATTGGCGAAGGTGGGTTAGGAGGCAGAACACCCCCACTAGTGGTAGTCGTAGAGGGAGTGTGAGGCAGGGATTATTTTAAGGATGGAAATTTATTTTAAAATGTAGAAACCTTGGCAAATATTACCAATCCTTCATATGCAAACTATAAATGATTGGCGATATTTTTGTAAAAATATTCAAATTTCTAAGGATTTTATATAGATTTTATAAAATTTTGGCAATTTTTAAGGTAAAATCATTTTATCCTATAGAATTTGGGCGAATCATTTTTAAAATAGCGAATCTCGTTTTTGGAAAAACCATGGAAAATTAGCCCATGAGCGAAATTTAGCCCCTAAAATCATCCTTGGTGTGAGGACTCCCTGATGAAGTAACAACATTTGCTTCCATCGGTTCTTGTAGGACTATCTGACACTCATGATGTGTTACCCTTGGGGGGGAAAGTTGTATCAAAAGTGGCGCTGATAAGTCAGTGATCAGAGGGTTATATGGACTGAGAGCTTCCACTCCAAGGTCAGAAATGGTTGGCTCCTCTGGATACAAGTGTTGTCCTCTCAGAGTTGGCTCAGGCATAGTTTCCTGCAGCCTGATCGCCTCAAATGACCCTTGTTGGTCAAGTCTTCGCTGTAACAATGGTAGTGGTGGCTCCAAATTAATCGACGACAGGCCTTGAAGCCTTCGTGAATGACAAAGCTATTGATATTCCACAGTGTAAGAATGTCAACGACACAGTAAGTATTTTTCTAACATTAAAGACCAATCACACACTATAAAAGTTCCTATGAGACAAAGCAAGCAAACCACTAACTAGTTGGAAGAACAATTACACCAGCCAACACTAGAGAAACTTACTGGTGCAAGTGCAACTCGAACATGGAAACACCCTCTAGGTATTATCTGCAAAGTGTGGCCTGAGGTCTTCCCTAGATACCATGGTATACTCTCGCAGTCACCTGTGTAAGTCCCTAAAATAAAGGCAACTAGGTTGCTAGCTCGCGAACAGTCACCAAGTGGGTACAATCAATAGTCAAGTGGAACAGAATGAGCAGGGTATCAAGCCTGAAACCTACTGAGGGTATCATAAGAAAGTGGTCTAGAAGAGAACTGAGGACCTCGAACGGATTTGAGATCCACGAAGCTCCGTGGAAAATGCAACGGACAGAATCCCATGACAAGTCCTCTATATGCATTCCCCAGTACGCTTGGTCCAGCTTTGGAGGGGTTATCTCCGCTACCTTTCCTCACACAACCTCATGTTTATCCTCTGTGTTAGAAGGGGTTCCTGGATAACTTTCATGTTTACTAGAATTTTTACACTCTCTAGCACTGACTCCAATGTTTGTCTATAAGCCTTGAAGAGTTTCCTCTCCAACCTAATTCAAGGCTCTAGCCTAGACTAGTTGATTGACCCTACAAACATAAAGTCTAGTTGATTTTAACATAGCGTTAATTTTAAATGACTTGTTTTAAGTCAAGGAAACATAAATGAAACTAGTGGTGTGTTTTGAGAGACGAAGAAAGAGAAGCAAACGAAACTGAAAGAAAAATTACTTATATTTGACAAATAAAAATTTGCAACTAACTCTTTAACCAACTTTTCATAACTACTTTTTCTAAGTTCTTTTAAAGGAGAACCTAAAATGAAATTTTTCTTGACTACGAGCTACTTAATTTTCTAAGTAATCAGTAAACTTAAGAAAATAACTCTTTCTCCTAAAAAGAAAAATAACTAACCCAACTACTTACCAAACTAAGAAATGAAAACTTTTTCTATTCTTTTTTTTATGCTTCAAACAAGAAACTTGAAATAAATTCTTTTTCTTTTTCTTTAAAGCAAGCGAAAGGGGGAAAAGTGAAAAGCAACTAGGCAAGACTAAGAACTGACCTTTGGCCCACTGTAGATCACAGGGAGTCCCTAAAGACACCTAACATGCTGATCAAAAAGACTCGAAGACTTGCTCAAAACCCTTCCGAACTAAACACAAAAAATCTTTAAAAATTTAACCAAACTAACATCAAACCCAGGCTTCGACTATAAAAAAAGAGAAAATGTACTTAATCAAGAAACCCTGAGAAGTCAGACTTCAATCAGGGAAGAGGTTGACTTCCCCTTCTTAAGGAAAACATTTATTGACACATGCACAGTATTGGTGCTTAAGCAGCCTGTGTATGTATGTGGGATATCTAAAAGTAGGGCGCGTATGTATGCATGCAAACCCACTACAGGCCGCGTACACCTCTGTAAATCCTCAAAAAAGGAGACAAAGAGGTAGATTGATAGGGCAGGGAGAACTAGTATAGAACCAACAAGTGACCAAAATCCCTTAAAGACTCAGTAGACTCAGAAAGAAACTCAAAAGGTAAAAACCAATAAAACACCTATAAAATCCCCTAAAACCCTAGAGGTTTCCCCAGTATGGTCACCAGTTATGCTATAACAGGAAAAAACCCTATGGATTACACTAGGGTTCAACATGTAGGCATATATAACCATCTAAAAGTATCCTAATTTTATAACTTCCCCAAATATACCCAACATTCATACATGAAACACAAAGTGAAAAGATCATGTAACTTTACCTTTTTACTTTGCGTCTGGTGTCAATCCTCTCGTGTTCAATATATGCACTAAATACAAGCCTCCTCCCAAGGCTAGACTGCATTCAAAAATAGATAAACAGGAAACTACAAACATGCATCTCATATATAAATCATTGTTTATATTTTAGTATAAGACATAAATCAAATACAAATATTTGACACATCATATTTCGGGACAGAAAAAGTATTCCTTTTATTGATATCACAGTGTTTACTTACAACAAAGGTCAACGACTGCTCCATGAACCTGGTTCGGGCTCCTCTTCACCAAGCTCCAACTTCGCTTCCACATATCTTTCTCCTCTCACACTTCTTCTACAGAAATGGCATAGGCTTATGATGGAGGAAAAAGGCAAGAATGGGAAATTCTGATGCAAATATCACAAGGTGGCTACAATTATTTGGGGCAAGGAGGGGATGTGAAATGGTCAGAGTTTCAATGTTCTTATGGTTGTCTTAGGAATGAGACCCCAACACCTCCTTTTATATGAAAAAAGGATGGTTATTCGGTTGGGTGATGGGCTATAGGTGGTGGGATAGTTGGAAAACTACCCAATATCCCGTAATCTCAATGAATTCCTTGCAAATTTTTAATTTTTGCAACTTTTTTGGGTATACGTGGGCTGTAATGGTGTAGCTAGCATACGTACGCGAGTTTTAGTGGTGCATAAAGTTTGTGTATGCGGGAAGTAGTGGTGCAGGGCGTGTACATCTTTAAAAATAGGGTTTTTAAGAAGAGTTTCTCAGTGATGGCTTGGAAAAAATAGCAAGTAATAGGGCCTGATGCTAGGTATGCATGTATGGTTCAATTTAGGGTTATAATAGAAATACAGTTACTAATCATGAAAGCCTCAAGAAAGGGATGAATATGAGAAGATTTTTGTTGAAATTTGTTGGAGGGACTCTAAAAGTCCCCACAAAGCACAATTGATGAGGCAATCTCAGAGAGGGTGTTGAAAGTCATAACATGTATAAAAGTTCTCATTCATATAAGCCATAAGGTATGAAGGGATTGGGTAAGAATACCTTCTGAAATATTTTATTATTTCAGTGATATATATAATTGAAGTTGAGAGGTTGTTGGATGCCATTGATACCCAAGTAGGGTATGATTCAGGAAAAGAACCAAGGAATAGAGAGAGGAAGTATATGCCAGACAAGGATGAGTTATAATCCTTGCAAGAAAATGAAAGAGTAAAGAGTACCATGGGTACAATAACAAATCTAGGGAGATTGGGAATAAATATGCTCATAGTTAGCACATTTCATGGAATGCATTGAGGAAATGTATGTTTGCATGAGAGGGTAGGCAATGGATTTCCATTTAGGAAGGAGGACCTTTTGTTAGCACTGAGAGTCACCCTCATATTGTGAGAGGATAATCCCAGTACCCATCAGAATGTTTGGTGGATGTTTGATTTATGTGAGTGGAGGTAAAATGGGGAAAAATCAATACAAGAATGATTCAACACAGAATTGGACAAGAAATGCACAGGGAAGTGAGGGCCTCATTAACTTTAGTCCATGAATTGAGTTTAAAGGTGAGCAGATGGAAGACTTAGTGAGAGAGGTGAAAAAAATTGTTATGGGCGTCAGATTTCAAGCAACTTGGTGAAGAAAATCTTAGGCTCAATACTGTTATCGGATTAATCAGTAGGTGTGGACACTAACAGATCTCCCTAGATCCACCTGGATCTAGAACAAAGCAAGACAAGACATGACTCTTTCCCTAAGTTTTGACCATTGAATTAAATAGGAGGCAAGAACAAATAACATACCTTATTATCGCTTCCTATGGTCTTTGTTTCTCCCGCTTCGCTCCAGTGCTCTCGTGAAGTCAAGACCAAGACAACACAAACCAACCAAAGTGAAGATAGCACAATCTATTCAAAATTCAACCTATGTGTATGATCAAGGAATTACACAATAAAGTGGAAATAGATTTCTGAGAAAGGGACATGTCACTGTATCATATTAATGGAAAGTAAAGATTACAACCTAAGCCTTGATTTCGCAAACTTCCTTTCGATGTCTCTTGGCTCCCACACACACACTTGCTCAATCCTTGCATGAATAAGATCAAATCCTCTTGATAGACTTGCTAGAGTCTCCAAGCTGTTGTTCAAATGCTATGTCCTTCACACAATTCTTTCACCAATTCTCCAATGAATCTTGCTTAACCTTTTCCATGAGAATTCCCTCAATATATAGGAGAGAATGAGATAGTTACTTGGATAAGAATTATCCC
>JZKD02S2266164.1:685890-706614 GCA_000966675.3 Picea glauca
GAGCTTGAGTACACCATCATCAATACATCATCATGATGACCAAAATCATGGGTAACAGAATGCCCCCCAAAGTATGAGGTTGGAACTAGTGACAGTCGAAAGACTTTGTAAGCTACATGTGTGTGTCGTAAACTAGGAGCACACCTAATCGGAAACCTGCGAACAACCAAGCATCTGCAGAATATCATATATACCAATTCCGAGGTAGGCATTCCCATACTCAAATCATAGACGGATGAAATTGTAGACATAGGTCATGGCCACCAATCATACACTGTGGATCCATGGCGTCAAAATATAGCATAGCCACCAGGAATACACTGTGGATCTATGCGAGAAATTTCAAATTGAGACGACATAGCCACGAGACATACACAGTGGATCTATGTGTCGTAGATTATACATACTCCATCGCAACCTAGACAAAAGAAATGATATCCAGGGTCTTCAATCTCATCGCCCAAAGTACAAATCTAACCATGTGATTACATGTGTTGAAGTTGAACATGGCAGAAACCACTTGATTACCAGTCATTAATGAAATTGTTAACAAGTGCTAGGGAAATCACCATTGATATCAATGACTCCCAAGGTACCCTAGTACAATCCATCAAGTGAGAATAAATGAGTTGAAGTCGAACATCCGATGGAATATTTCGATCAGGGGTCAATGATGTAAACCCACTGTCGAAAGCGAGGAAACCTGCCATTGAGGAATGCAAGATCCAAGGTACCAAAGAATTTCTAAGTCTTGATTCCGGATAATGAGCTGAAGTCGATGGAACAAAACTTGTCACAGGAGGGCCTTGATGTATCCCCCATCAATGACACGAAATGAGTAACATATTTTGAATGTGGAACAGAGTATTATACAAATTGAACCAGACACAGGGAACGCCGACACAGAGAGAATGGACAACTGCATATGGACGACTCGATATAGGTTTCAGATGGACTTCTCTTGAACATATGAACGACATGACCAATGATTTGGTAGCATTGACTCAAAGACGACATAGGGAACGACCTTGTAGCAAATCAAATGAGAGGCAAATGGATTTCCCAAACCGGCTTCAAATGATGAATAGGGGTGTCATGTTTAAGAGCGACACTTACTGCCAATTAATACGAAGATGAAGACATATCCCTTTATCAAATTTTCCCCCACCATTTACGCCGAGTAGCTCTTTATTTTTACGCAATATTGAGGAGGATAACATATGCTTGTTGATGTAAGCTCATCCTTCGAACAAGTCCCTTAGAGTATGTTTAACGAACCCTAAGAAAGAGTGGTTCGGTCCCATTACGGGTCTATCAATGTTTATTTAACAAGTCCAGAGATAGAAAACTCGAAGTTTTTTCATGATTATAGAGTTTGGAAAAACACTTAAAAGAGAACTCTCTTAGTTCCTTTTTTGTAAAATAGTTTGGATGAGACCGAAAAAGAGATAAATTATCGCTCACCAGACGCTTACTTCAAATACTTTATCGAGTGTGAAGATAGCAAGATCGCTCAGCTATCTTTTCATGTTTAGAGAGTCTAAAAAGAGATTAAAGAGAACTCTAAGGGGGTTCCTTTTTCGTATAACCTTGTTGAGCACGAAAATTTGATAAAAGTATGCTCGATCGCGTCCTCATGTATTTTTGAGCGCAAGAACGGACAAAAACCACGCTCGAGGTTTTATACAAAAACCATAAAAAACAATCAAAACACACGATGACAAAGAAAAAATATGTATGCATCCCTGCATAGGAACCTCGAATTCATTATTCCTGCAAAAGTTACACTCAAAATGACATTAGGGATTAGGGTTTAATAGATAAGTAATCATAAAAAACTAAATGTCATAGTAAAAGTAAATAAAAAGGAGTAACAACTCTTTTACCATATCATTTTTACCTTTCCACTATTTGAGCTCAAAAAACCCCTCTTTTACCCTCCAAGTTTGGCGTCAGATTGCAGGAATTACGAGTGTCCATTCAGTGAGACGTCAGTGACAGTAACGTAGGCTCTTTGTCCTTAACACTTTCATGGTTTAATTTTGCAATTTCATTGGTTAAAATTCATTTTTGGGTTGATTTTGCAAGCCCTACTTGTGCGCTGCCATTCTCGCAGGCAGGCTACATGGGACCTGCGAGAATGGGGCATTCTCGCAAGTGAGCCTAAGACAGCCTGCGAGGTTCTCGCACTGTGCCTAAAGGGCACCTGCGAGAACCGCAAAGCTCAAAAATTTCTTAAATTTTTACTCAATGAAAGAAAATGAATTCATGAAAAAAGTTGTTAATCTTCTTGTTGTGTCTCTTATGCAGATAATTGGCCATCAAAATGGTGCTTGAATGGCGAGAAAGGGAACATGAAGTAGACAATGCAATTCTCGGAAATCATCCACCTACTATTGCTACTTTGAGAAACTGTGGGCTCCTGCAGTACTTTCATATCCAGGGTATGAGGGCCCAAGTCAGGTTGTTAGAGTACCTGGTGCATATGTGGGACCCTGATCAGCAGGTATTTCATGTGGGGGTCCACACACTGTCCTTAGATATCGAGGAAATTTACTTTTTGACTTGATTGTCATGGCGGGGGTACTATGTGAGCCTGACTAGTAGCAGAGGTGGTGGGCTTCCCATGAGTGAGTACTATCGTTTACACTGTGTTCCTGAGGCAGAGAGAAAGAAAGGAAAAATAGCTATTTGGGGGGTACAATATTTGACCCTCCGTACTATCCTATTCACCATAGCTCGGATGGCTTGGAGTTTTACTCCTCACATGGCGTTACAGAGTTACTTCCAGTATGCTATTGAGTGTACTGAACCTTGGGTGTTCAACTGGGTAGACACAATGCTTCGTAGTGTAAAAAGACAGTTGACCAAATGCAGACAAGGCAACCTGAAGCAATTCAGGTACGGATATTTGTTGGTGTCCTTCTTCCTTGAGAGGGTCCCATTACTGAGGCTACAAGTTGAGTGGAATATACCGGCTCCCAGGGATCCAAGGATGCTGAGATGGTGTCAGCTTATGGCCCGACACGTGGCTGGACCGATCATCAATTATGATGATACTTTCTTTGATTGGCTTCAACCATAGTTGTTGATGGTTGATGACTATGCTTATGCTAGGTTGGATTTCCGAGGAGATCCGGATTTAGTACTGCCAGAGGATTCTCAGTGGGGGGACCTTGGTAAGAAGTACACATATTTTTATTTTTAAATGTTTTGTGAATTTTCATCATATTCAAATGTTTTTGTTTTATATGTTCATCCAAAGACTAATACAAAATTCATTTTTGATAACACAGATGTTGTACCTTACCGACCTCTTGGTACTTCTCCCATTCAGCGGCGAGGAGAGGTAGTGGCAACGCCACAATATGCCGAGGATTATCAGGTGGTGGAACAAAATCTAGAGGGCCTGACCGTAGATATTCCAGACATGCCTCTGGAAGAAGTTCCACGACGCGATCAATGTCATATTGTAGGAGTATCATCATCCATGAGTCGACTGCCCCATAGGGTTTCTCAGGCAGTCGTTTGTTACCATGAACATCATCCATGACATCACTTTGTAGAAGCTATGAGCTTCAGATTTTGACATTTTGGTCTTCGGACAAACTTTTTGTAAAAACTCTTTTGATCTTTATATATACAGACGGCTTCTACCGGTTTATCATGTGTTGTGTGAACATTGATGTGATTGATTTATAAATGATTCAAATGTCTGTCTAATACATAATTAGCCAATGCATCTGTTAATGTATTTAGACATCTAGGAATATGTTGATATTCAATGTAATCGAAATAACGCTCCAAGAGGCTAATTCGCAAATACACCCGTAACAAAGTAGGACTTCAAATGGTATATACATTACTTAACTGTAGTGATACTAGATGTGAATCAAGTCACACAACCAAATGACGAATTCTGAGCGAGATAGCATCAACCAATAATTCAATAACGACGCTATACTCTGCAACGTTTTTGGTCGCACGGCCGAGACACACACCTCGTAAGGAGACAAGTTTGTTTGTAGGGGCATAAATTGCCCACGCAGTGGAAGAAAGGTTCTGAGTACTACGGCTAGCGCCATCAGCGAAGCCAATATAGGGTAGTGAAGACTCCGACATCTGGAAATCAAACACAATGTCACATAAGGGCATAGACCAGATAACAACAAAAGAAATCTATAGTAACACACAAAAAGTATGATACAATAAAAATACAAGTACTTGTGCACATATGATTTTATGCATAGTAATTCTTCAAGTACAACCCATTCCTGGGTTCACTCAAAGGGATACCATCGTAATCTACCAACTCATAAGCTCCTTTTTCCAAAACTCGTCGAACGATATAAGGACCTCGCCACATGGGTTCAAATTTCCTAGCTCCTAACATATCTCGATCTTGTTCATAGAGAAGAACAAGATCACCTTCAGAGAAAATGCAAGGCTTGACATGCTTGTCGTATTGGGCCTTGACACATTTTTTCTGAGATTCTATGACTAGGGTGGCATCACATCGGGTTTCATCTAATCGCATAAGATACAATAGACATTCTTCCTCAGCGGAAGTGTTGGGTAGGAGTTCAACAGCTAGTTTTAAAGAAGGTATCTCACATTTGATAGGGAGAATGGATTCCACAACATAGACTAACCAAAAAGGTGTAAACCCAGTAGCGGACTTGACGTATGTCCGGTACGCCTACAATGTCGAAAACAACATTGTGTGCCAACTTGTTTTATGAATCCCTATCATTCGTCGGAGCATAGTTATGAGAAATTTGTTAATCGCTTCGACTTGTCCATTGGCTTGTGGATAATAGGGCGTTGAGTTATCATGGCGAAGACCCAACTTTTCAGTAAGTTTGGACATCATAAAATTCCTAAAGTAGCTACCATGATCAGTGACGATAGCTTGGGGAACACCAAAACGAGCTATGACGTGATTAAAAAGGAACAATGATGCAGTCTTTCCAGTGTTTTCAAATGTCAGCATCGTCTCGGCCCATTTCGTAAAGTAATCAATGGATACAATAATGTAACCATGCCCCACGGTCGAGTGAGGGTGACATGTCATGAAATCGATGCCCCATTTCACAAAGGGACCAACTGAGACCATAGGGTGAAGAGGAGCAGGATGTGACCATATCTTCTGATTATAGGTCTGGCAAGCATGGCATTTTTGAACGACAGTGATGCAGTTGTTAAATAAGGAAGGCTAAAAATACCCTGCTTGTAAGATCTTCTAGGAAATAGCATACCCAGACATATGACCACCACATGCTCCAGAATGGCAGTCATTCAGATCTTTCTCGCATATCAACTCAGCAAAAACTAAGGACTTCTTAGACTTGGCGCGTTCGAGTTCCAAGTCAAACTCCTGGAGTATGACAATCCATTTGGAGTATTTCCCCCCTAGCAATTGACGTGTCAGAATGTGTTGCATAGGGTTGCAATGAGAAATCACCGTAGTCTTGCATGAGAGGATATAGTGTTGGAAGCATTGGACAGCTTGGATGGCAGCCAAAGCCAGTTTCTCAACATGTTGATACTTGATTTCAGTCGGCGTGAGACTGCGACTCAAGTAGTAAATAACATGTTCGTCATGAGCATCATCCTCTTAGACAAGAACCATGCCAATGGTGTAATCTGAGGTAGCAAGGTAAAGGAAATAATCGTGATTGTAATCGAGGGGAAAGAGAAGCAGAGATCATGTTAAGGACAACTTCAAAGCTTCAAAAGCATTGTTGGCAATGGTATCCCATACAAACTCAGAATCCTTCTTTAATAGCCGCGTAAATCCATGAGTTATCTCAACATAATTTAGGATGAAACGACAAAGAAAGTTTGCTTTCCCTTGCAAACTTTGCAACTGACGAAGAGTAGAAGGAGGAGGGAGATTAAGAATCACCTCAACCTTTAAAGGATCCACCCGGATCCCTTGACGCAAAATGATAAAACCTAGAAGATGGTCGGATTCCACGAAAAAAATGCACTTATGAGGATTTAAACATATACGATAGAATCGACAGCGAACGAAAATGGCTCGGAGGTGGATCGGGTGATCGACTTGGCGCATTGAATGAGCGGGTAAATCATCCAAATATGGTTGAACGATGTGCTTGATATCATGGAAAGCATAAGACATAGCGCGTTGAAAAGTGGCACCAACGTTCTTGAGACTGAAAAGAAGTTTTGGATAGGAAAAAGTACCCCAAGGAAAAATAAAAGCAGTCTTATGTTGATCCTCGGGAACAATGTTGATTTGATTATAGCCAGAGAAACCATCCATGAGAGAGAATATTTCACTTCCGGCGCAGTCATCGACAATCTGATCGATGAAGGGGGTAGGAAAGTTGTCTTTTGGACAAGCTTTGTTGATATCCCTATAATCAATGCATACACGAATGGTGCCTTGTTTCTTGTCAATTGGGACAATATTGGAAACCTAGTCTGTGAGAGCCATCGGATAAATAAATTCGGCTTTAAGAAGTTTCTCGACTTCGAGCTTGATAGCAGTCGCTTTACGTGGGTGAACTGGATGAAGGCATTACCGAACGAGTTTAGCATTGGGGTATGTCTTTATCTCATGTATGACAATTGCAGGGTCGATACCTGCCATTTCTTCGTAACTCCAGGCCAAAATATCACAAAATTATTTGAAAAGGGACGTATAGGTGACTTTTTCGTCAGGGGAACACGAAGCTCCAATGTGGACATTTTCGAAAAATCTAGGTTTGATGGATATGTCAAGGGGAATAGTGTGAGAAATATTGCTTAAGTTCCCTTCAGAAAACACATCGTGTGTAGTCTTGGGAACGTTCGAGATGACAACAACGGTCGATGGAGTCGAAATCCGTTGGTAGTTCTCAAGAGTATGTTGCTCCAGAAAGAGGATGGAACGATGATACCCATCGTCCCAAGGGGTGTCCTCCATGACGGACATGATCATCTCGTCAGTGGGAAAAATAACACGAAAAGGATCGGGAAACAACTCATCAGGAGATGGGGTAGAAGGTTTTTCCAATTGAATGGCCTGGTAGGCGGATTCGACCAAACTTAACGGCATTATGTCGCTGAAACGAAGATGATATCCAGGATCAGGTACTATACAGGGGTCATGAGACGCTAGATGTTCGCGAGGCAATGTAGAGATCATGTTGATAGAATCAACAGACGAGCGTCGAACATCGGGCGGTGGAATGGGGAAAGTACCCATTAACGAAGAGTCTTTTAAATGATCCTATTTGTCACTCTCCCAAATGGCCTGTTATCCCAGCCAAGCTTCCTTCGGACATTCCTAAATTCGATGGAAAATCGAGAGAGGACCCAAAAAATCACGTTATGACTTTTCACCTATGGTGTTCATCCAAATCGTTGATGGATGACTCTATTTGTTTATGTCTTTTTCAACGAACCCTAACAGGTTCTGCTGCGAAGTGGTATATCGAATTACCACGAAGTTTCTTCTTTGACTTCAACACTCTAGCTATGGCTTTCCTTACGCATTACCAGTTACTGATCCGTTATGATATGGGGACCTAGATTTTGACTTCCTTCAAACAGAACAAAGACACTCATATATCTGATCACATCCATGAGTGGCGGAGGAGACGACATCTCATTAAACTTGAGCTCCTCGATCAGTTGCTGGAAGAATGGTTCACAAAATCATTTGTGAATGACATCGGTAAGGACATTGCCATGGGTGGAATCATCATGGAAGAGAAGGCTATAAGTCATGCTCAATATCTTGACCTTGTTTATTCACAAACGGGAACTCTTTATGATTTACTACCTGAATTACCTCATCCTAATACTTCCAACACTTCAACTACTCCTGCTACCTCTCATGCAGCTAACGGTGTGATTGGCTCTTCCCAAGCCCAACCACATTCTGCCTCAAGCACAAACCACAAATTTGCTTCTTCTAATGTTCAAATGATCCGTCTCATGCCACTCCCACTGGCAAGACTTCATAGGTCAATGTCGTTCAATCTACCCCTGTCGGTAAAAACAAATCTAAAAAGGGGAGAGGCAAGAATAAGGAGGGAAAAAATAATTCTCAAGCAGAGAAAACCATAACTACCCCTGTTGATGATCGGGATAAGTGAAAACCATGATACCCTTGTCTTATCTATGGTGATGATCACTACATGAAGGATTGTCCACGACGTGCCGAGGTCACTAAGTTCCTTCAAGGAGCTCCAAAACCACCTGCACTGGCCATATAATGTGAAAACCTAGGAATATTTGGTGGTGGTTGGAGAGGATAGTAGCTCATAGGATTATACCCTGGAACATGGGCTTTATTTTGAGCATTCACCCTCCAAATGGGATTGAATAAACCTGGATATGGTTGGCCCATGCTAGGGGGTGTTACGGACACAGTTGGAAACTGCTACCCCCCAGTCAATTGAGGAGGATTTTGTATCAACTGATTCCAATACTAGGCCAAGGATGGAGGTATGTTTTTCCCATAAGGTGGGGTGGGTGCTCCCATCAAAGGTGGTGTTCCAATTGGGGGCAATGTTCCAATTGGTACTTCCATTCCAAAATGAATTTTCCCACTGAAAGGGGGTTGAGTCATATCACCTTGGTGAAATTGTTCACCAACCGGAAATTGATAGTTTGGAGTGAAGGACAGAATAGAGCCACTAGGATTAGGATTTCCAGTAGAAGATGAAGAAGGCTCTCCAAAAGGAAATTGAGGGAGTGTTGGGACAAAACCGGGAAGAAAGTTCCCAGAAGAAAAAGGACCACTAGGAGAGTCGGATGGAGTTTGCGCAGGAGTAGGAATGGAAGCATTCAATGCATGATATCTAGGTGAAAGTGTCAAGGTGACGTTGGGCATTCGCGGTGTGTTGATGGGAGCAATACTAACCGCAGTAAACCTGGTTGGAACACTCGTAGTAGTTGTAAGATGGGCCATTTTGGCAGGGACGGTAAAGTGATAAGTGGTAGTCACCGGTACTGTCTCTATACCAGAGATTTCATAAATCACAGGTGGGTTGATCTCAGAAATCATAGGGGAACCTGGACCAAAAAAGTCTCGTCGAAAAACACCCATAGACCAAAAAGGATCTTGGTCCCCAGGACTAGACGAAGATCCAAAATACACAACAATTAAGTCTTCGGAAGAGTTTGTTCGCATAAAACATCTCTTAGAATTGGGGTGAAGTCGAAAGTCCTCTCGAGTATTTGTAATTTGAAAACGTTCGAGAGACTCTATTCGTTCCACTTGTGGTGTGGTGACGACTATGGCTTCACTTTACTGAGGAGAGACTTCAGGTGTACTTGTAGGCAAGGGTTGAGAACCGTCCAGATGCTCTAGAGATAAACCCTACATTCTACGTGAACGACGTGGAGGAGCTATTGTAAACGAGTAACAAACTTCACGAAGAAAATCCTATGGTCAACTTCGAGAAACAAACAACACACACTAGTAAACAAAAATCTAGGAAGCAATCACCAAGCAAACAAGACCTTCTAATTTCGAAGCCACTAGTTGGTGATGAAATCCAATGTCACAACAATGAGATGAGAAGGGGCTGGGCTAGGGTGGAAAATTTATGTTGACGACCTGCTTAATGGACTTACACCCTGGTGCAATCTCCCACACATAATCATGGGTACACCCTCCAAGGAGCCCGAGTGAGTTTGGTCAACGTCAATTCCAGGTACCGTGAAGACTTTCCCCTCCATAGTCACCTCGGGTAAGAACTTAGAGAGATATGCCTCTAAGGTCACCACCAACAACAATAAATCCTGGGGGGACAGTCGACAATCCGATCCACACGCAAGGGCAGGGTATCTAGCCCGAAATCAACTCAAAAGGCTTCCACTCATCATTGTGGGTATATCTCTGAGTGATCCCCGTAATACGTGCAATCTCTACACTGATATCAACAAAGCAGGGTGAGTAACTCTGCCAATATCAATGCGACCTCGTGCTTGACCCTTGTGTGAGAAGGGCTTCCCAGGATAGGATGTTGCAAAGGGAATTTAACACTCCCTAACACAAGATTCTATTGTGGGTTTTGTGCTTTTGGATAGTGTATCTCTTTTCCTACTCCAAAGTGCTAGCCTAGCTAAATATTGGTGTAATAGAGCCCTAGAAAAGAGTTACTAGATAAATTTTATGATTACGCAGTGTTATTAAGAGATGTTGTTTACTCAAAGGAAATGGAGATGAAACTTATGTTGTATGACTCTGACCCAACAATGCATGGATGAGAATGAAATGTGTCATTTTTCGTTCAATGAATCCTATGTATGGGAGGGAAAGAGAAAGTTTTCCAAATCAACCTTGAACTACAATGCAAAATTTCCTTTAGAATGCAAATGCAACAAATCACGCATCAAATAACAATTCTCTATGCTTCTTTTTCAACAATTTCAACAATTTGATTTTCAATGTTTTCGAAGACGAAAAAGATTTTTTGAAAGAAAAACTTTTGTTCACTTTTCAAAAAGGACCCTCACTATGCCAATGAGAGTACAGAAAGTCAGAAATCAATAAACAAGCAATGATAAAAACCCAAAGCACTATTTCAATGAAAACAAAAATAATAAGCAAACCAATATAGTCTTTTCAATCGCATAAGAAAATGATCTTTCAAACCATAAGTAAATGAAAAAGACCAAGAAAAATTCAACTTTCAACCAATCACTGGTTCTTAACCAATCAAACACACTCAGATCCTGAAATCAGAGAGTATGGTTTTGCTAAGAAAAGTCAAGAAACGAAAGTCAAGACAAAACTGACAAGAAGAGCCTTGAAATCCTAAGAGTGTTCATGAATGAAAATGAAGACAAGAAAGACACCAATCAATGGTCCAAGAAACTCTTATGAGGCACCTAGACTAATTTGGGCAATTGAAGATGCCAAAACTCAAATCCAAAAGTTTGAAAAAACGAGTTCGCAGGCTGGCAATACTACACAATCCGAGAATTAGGCATTGTCGCAGGTGGCCCTTGAGAAGAGTGTGAGAACCTCACACTAAACCAAAAGGCAGAGTGTGAACTCTATGAATTCTCGCAGGCAACAGTGAAGTGCAGTGCGAGAACCTCTGAAACTAGTCAAAATTTTGGAAAATGAAGCAAAAATTGAAAAGTCCTCTAGACCCAAAGGGTCTATTAGGATATCCTGAAGACTCAGAGATTGATAGGATAGGAGAAAAATGAAACCAGAGCAAATGGCCATAGAAAAACACCAAAATCCATAAAGAAAATGGGATTTTCCCCAGTGGAGTCACCAATTTTGTTATCCGATTAATCAGTAGGTGCAGACACTAACAGATCTTCCTAGATCCACCTGGATCTACTAGAACAAAGCAAGACAGGACATGACTCTTTCCCTAAGTTTTGACCATTGAATTAAATAGGAGGCAAGAACAAATAACATACCTTATTATCGCTTCCTATGGTCTTTGTTGCTCCCGCTTCGCTCTAGTGCTCTCGTGAAGTCAAGACCAAGACAACACAAACCAACCAAAGTGAAGATAACACAATCTATTCAAAAGTCAACCTATGTGTATGATCAAGGAATTACACAATAAAGTGGAAATAGATTTATGGGAAAGGGACATGTCACTGTATCATATTAATGGAAAGTAAAGATTACAACCTGAGCCTTGATGTCGCAAACTTCCTTTCGATGGCTCTTGGCTCCCACACACACACTTGCTCAATCCTTGCATGAAGAAGATAAAATCCTCTTGATAGACTTGCTAGAGTCTCCAAGCTGTTGTTCAATGCTAAGTCCTTCACACAATTCTTTCACCAATTCTCCAATGAATCTTGCTTAACCTTTTCCATGAGAATTCCCTCAATATATAGGAGAGAATGAGATAGTTACTTGAATAAGAATGATCCCAAAATATCAGGGAATCCAGTACAAGGATAACCATTCGAATGCCAACCCATCCTTCTAGAATATTCCCTTCTAGAAACATCGAGAATTCATCTTTTTCCATTCTTTAGGAAGAGTTTGCACCATGACTATTCAACACAGTGCGAGAAGTTCACACCCTGTCTTAAAGCAGCCTGCGAGAATCAGGCATTCTTGCACCCAAATATACTAGCAGCCTATGAACCTTCTTCAAAAATGAGTTTTCTGGGAAGAGATGAAAGTAACTTTTCTCAGGAGAAAGTTATCATGAAGAGCCTGAGTACACCATCATCAATACATCATCATGATGACCAAAATCATGGGTAACAAATACTTTTCTTGAACTCAAGCTTCAGACACTGAAATATGTTCAAAAAACAATGTCACAGCAGCATAATGATCAAACCTACATCTCAATGAAACTACAACAACTTGACTGGATCCTCCATGCCCGAGCCATTCAGCATAAGAGGGAATAAGACAACAAAGAATCTGACTAAAACTAGTCATGACACTACTATAATCAAACCTACATTACAACGACATCACAACCCTCAACTGTATCCTCCATGCGGGAGTGTTTTAGCACAATTTTACAGAGAGATGGGGGAAACTATATTCTATTAATGAGAAAGTCTCAAATTTGTTACAAAACCAGAGAACAACTTCTGGCATTAAAAAATTACCAAATCAAGAACCCTACCCAACCAATTGACCTCCTTAACAAAATATCAAGAATAACTATTTATACTCAGAACAATTTTCCAGTACCAGGAGTGTGACTTGGCCACTACAATCAAATCTTTGCGTCGATGACTTCTTATGTCAGACTGAATTCACTTCCCTCGGTCAAAAATGAGCTCAGATTGGCATGGGTTGGCAGGAAAATCTTCTCACAGGTGTACCACGGGCTAACAGTTCCAGATCCCCCATGCCTTCCATTTATGGGGTGAGTCGAGGTTTCAACCACCAGTTCTCCTTCATTAACTGATTATTTCATTGGGAACGGGATGAGGCTTAAATCCCTAAGAAAATGACCCAAGAACCGCTATGCGTCATTGGTGGCTCTTCGAGTTCATCCGACGCCTTGAAAATATGATGGTCTCACTCTATAACAAACATGGGAACCCTCGGCCTTTGGTTCAGGTCTCCTTAAATCAGCACACTTTCCTTTATGCTCCCAAAGATTATGGTACCAAATTATTCTACATGCGACCCCAGGACACGACCTAGCACTTATCTCTAAAGAAACTTCAGTATTTCTCTTTTCGGGGATTTTCACTTTACTCGACTATAGATTTCCCGATGCCCAATTGATGAAAATTCCTTACTCAGATCAATGATCGGAGTGATTTTTCCTTTGACAACCATGATTTCCTCCTCAAAGTTCTATCTTGACTGAATCTATGTGTTGGGTCCCAACATTTCCTCCTGGAACCTCTTTCCACATGACCATGGTCTATGACCAGGCGTCTATCCTCAAAGGCACTTTGGGATTTCACTTTTCGGGGATTTTCAACCTCGCTTCCTGTAAAACCTCTGATTAGAGAAACTGTGAATCTGTTAATTTGTCACTACATGTCCTTCTGGATCGGACGGTCCAGCTTCACTTCTCACTTCACACTTCACGAAGTTTTACTTTTCCTCATTTCAAAACTCTTGAAAGTCATTCCTGAGAACCCTCAGATTGGCTGCCATGTCCCACCTACCAACCAATGGATGGGATCTTTTCATGGATCCTTGTCTCTGGGAATCTTTGACACACCCCACTTCACAAATCCTCCTCTACTGACGATCAATGACTTAGATCATATCCTTGTTCCACTTCGGAACCTCGAAAAGTTCGGGACTTCATCCCTCTGGGACTTTCACACACTTCTCACATTGAAACTCCCAAAGATTATTTCTCGAACACTTAAATCATCTTCCACCTATTCCCCTCAATATCACCGACTCACGCTCACTCTGGGCCTCAGAACTTTAGACCTTTTTCTCTGGCGCTATACTTTATGCGATTTTGACATTCTGAAATCCCATGAGCCACTGATCTGAACTGCTCCTGGAATATCTGTCGCTAAAAGATTAAAATTGCCTATTGTTTTTAAGACCAAAATGGGATTCTTTGAATGTTTCACTTTGTGTCCATGGATGCGACCTGCGTGAACAAGGAGCTAGGGAAAATAGGGAGACCAGTGACTACAACAAAAGGAGATGAGTGTTCACCCTTGGGGAAAAAAAGAGGGGATTGGGGATGAGACTCCTTCTGGATAAGATGTTTAAGGGAAACCGGGAACTTAAACACAACAGGGGAAAAAAAAATTATGTTACCAGTCGAAGGGGAAAAAAAAATTGAGACTTCACATGCGATAGGGAAAGAGATATGGGGCAGAAATTCCAGGCTTAGGTACTAACAACGAACACATACGACTCTATACAACATCATGTGATAAGACCTTCCACTACTCCACTTGAATTGTGTAGTTGATAAATAAAGGAAAATTTGGGTGGCCATGAGTGTTGGCACCTTGGTTACTAATGAAGAACGAATGATGGGGTGCATTCAAGAGAAACTTTTAGTTTTGTATGTGTTGATTTGGGATCATGATCAGCCTATAGAACAGAGCATGGTCTTGTTGTAAGAGTGAAGGAGAATGACTAAACCTCATGTTGAAGAGTTTAGTTTAACTCCAACACACCATGATAAAGTGCTTATCATAAGTGTGGAAAACCTGAACCCAAAATAAAGGGTACATTGGGTATGAATGTGGCCATGAATATTGGCACATTGATTAAAGTCATTTGATATTTGAATTGCATTTGGAAAAATTTGGTATGCTGAAAGGATTCATATGTAAAGAATGATATTTTCCATTTTTCTTTGTACCCTTGAATAGGTGAAAATGACTTGGATTGTTAGTATGCATAGTTTTGAAAATGTATGTTCATGAAAACTAACAATTTGTTTGGCGAGGAATGTTGAAATTCCAGGAAGAAACAGATCTTGGATATGGCAGCGTTGTAAGACCATAAGGAAGAACAAATGTCTGCTAATATAAACTTCTATGGGAAGGAAATTCCCATACCCATGGATCTTGTTCCTGTATGGAACAAATATGAAAATAAATGTGGAATTTGGAAATCTGTGGGTGATAGATTTGCAAGAAAATTATGAATTTGAAATTGATGATAATATCTGATAATTTCTATATACCTGTGATATAGGTGAGGTGAAAATGATCTGTCCAGGGAGGACATGTGAAGGCTATCAATATGGAAATCATGAAAAAGACTATCGTTGAGACAGGAGGACCCAGTGGTAAGACATGATCACCCTAGAATATGTTGTGTCATGGTAACACAAGCCGAAGGGATGCCTCAGTTGAGAAAGTCTGAGGAATGCCTCAACTATAAGGCTCAATGAAGTATTTAGAACTCTTCCTATGTGATAAATCCTTAGTAAGGAAATATGGATCACCCGATGGACTGTATAGAAGAGAAGGGGATGCCTGAGCCTAGGCTTGGAGGGTGAGTGACCGCAAGTAAGAGGAGAATATGATAATTATTATAAAATATTGATTGGCATCATGCACACAATGGGTATGTTAAGGAAAAACAATGATCCAAGATAACAATCCAACCATGTGGATGCAAATCCATGAACTTCATAGATACGTTTTGTTCTATATTATGAAATTTTTCCTCTTGAATTTTGCAAAACACAAAGATGTTTTCACATGAAATTGTGATTAATATGCTTGTTGCCCAAAATTATTGAAGGTGGGTGACGAAGGCCAAGGGTCTGGAAAGGAACTGACCAAGAAAGGGGATCAATATTTATGAAGAAACTTAATGACAAAGGCATGACAAATGTTACTGAGAAAGAAAAATGAGGACAATGTTCTTTTTTAAGGGGGAGGGGATTGTAAGACCCTTGTTTCCCCCAAATTGTAATTAATCATTAATTATGATTACCATTTTATGGAATGTGAACAATGTAAATGTAGTATTGTTTATATTTCCAATAACTGACTGTGGGGGTGAATCCTTGAAGCACTATCCATGATATCACTAAAGGAAAGAGTGAGGAAACTATAGAGACGGTTCATTATGTCAAAATGATCCAAATTATCCTTGTTGAAATAATAAGCCTCATCCTAATTCCAAGGAAAAAAAATAGTTAATGAAAGAAGGATTGGTGTTTGAACAATCAACAACCCCCATGAATGAAATCATGGAGAGTCTAGCTGAGGAGACACAAAATTGTCAACTCGAAGTACCATAGAGTGAATTTTTCTTGTAGGCCCAGACTGACCAGAGTTCCTTCTAACAAAAGGAATGGGACAGGTCTAGAACCTCCCCAGGGAAAAAAGGAGAGGGCTTGCAAGATAAAGGATACCATTCAGAAAAAGGAAGAGAGCGTGTGAGGCTCTCCAGTGGATAAGAAGAAATAAATAATTAAGTTATTATGGAAAATGGGAGAGAACACGGGAACAAATCTTGGATATTTTGCAGAAAACATGACCTGAGTAGGAGGTCATGAGCTTGATGTTGTGGGAGCATATGATAAACCTTGCAAAGGTTGTGACAGAGAAAGGATCTCTGAGAAACTGCAAAAGTTCCCTAGTGATATCAAGGCTTTTCACTGGGGTGGCCAAAGTGCTAAGAATGAATGCCTATGAGCCTATGGTTGGGTGGAAAGGCGAACACCCACAATCAATTGGTTGGTGATCGGCTGTAATAGATAAGTATTTCATACACCCTGTTTAATAGAATTGGAATGAGTGGTTCGATGTTTGTCCCTATGAAAAAAACTTGCAATGTATGATTAATATTAGAAATTCTTATTGTTCTCTGATGAACCCCTACATTTGAATGGTTTTTGTTTTCCTCTGCTTAGAGATAAGAGAACTATTAGACATGTGTCTTCGAATGAATTTAGGAATAATTTTATGGTTTCCGTGATTGGTTGGAAAATACTTAAGGGATTTTTCCCAAGGATGTATTTAGTAATGTAAGAATCGGGGCATACTTGGTTGGAACGCTTCAGTCCTGTCGACCCCTCAAATTTAACTTTGTAGGTAACTAAAATTTCTATAGACAAAGGGTGATTCCTTCAAACTAGTTGTCCAAGTAACCGCGGGCTCATGTCCATGACCTTAATCAAATTTCTCTTGAGAGATAAGGGTGTAGTCATTAGAACTTATCAAAAAACCCATATGACTAGGACCATGGAACCCAACACTACACCCAATGGGAGTTAATCCTTCTAAGTCTTAGGGATTTGGGGCTCCAGAGCTCTAGTATGATGGAATCCTCATAACAACCAGATTGCGTTGGAGGTGACCTATCAAACTGGTAAATTTATGGATGACCAATAGTTGGCGGTCAGTTACCCGTAATCATAGGATTCATCGCCTTGTTAAACCCTGATCCACTTCTCAGACATGAAGTAATGCAGGTTGTAGATTTGAAGGTACTCCATATCTCCCTTGACCATTGTTTATATGTCATGGTCAGTCTAAAGTTGACCACTTTGGGAGAAGAGAGGCGTTCTAACACCAAGACCCGTAAATGTCGGACTCACAAGGTAACGTGTTTTAGGACCACACAATGTACCTTTTTTCCCATACTTTTTTCCATTATTATACCCTTCATCACTTGTATTTAGACTCATAATATCACTTCATCTGATCATTCCAAGGTATACAACGTCCTCTCTCATTACTATATGCTTAATCTGTTTTGCATAATATTTTACATCACTTTTGTACTTAACCATTGATTAGAAATTCATAAGTGTCCAAAACTGCAGATTTGCATTCAAGGCCTATTGCTGAAACACGGAGCTGCTACACAGTCCAAGGTTGCAGATACTGAAACACAGAGCTGCTACACAGTCTGAGGTCACAGATTCTAAGACACGGAGTAGCTACACAATCCGAGGTCGCAAGATGCTGAAACACAGAGCTATTACATAGTCCAGAGTTGCAGATGCTGAAACAGAGAAGAAACTGCCAGAACCGACAATGCTGAAACACAAGGAAGCCACCAAAGTCAGCAGTCAACACAGTCAGAGCACAATTCACATGGCTGAAATAGCCCGCGAATTGCGATGCAGAAACAACATCAGCAACGATGAGAAGAAGCTGTTACACCAGCCGTAACAGCAATACCTCGTTCAGTTCCTGTAATAGCATTCGGTTGCGTGAGACTAGGACATCCTATGCTGATTTGGAAAGAAGATACAACTTAGGATAGGATTCAGATATGCATTGTAATGATTGTATCGAAGGGATTTCCTCTTTAAATCAGAGGAAATCACCATTCAAGATATCCAAGTTTTGATGTATTGAAGCAACTGCAGAGAAGCGGGACGTATTCTATTCTTTCAATTTGTAATGTGATATTTCAACAGATGAATATAAGACTGCTTTGAGTATCCTTCTTTAGCCTCTCATTCAGGGGAATCTTGTGAGAAGGGAGGGCCCACCTTCATCACAATATTCACCCATTAGTTAGAAGTGTGTTAGTATAATTTTTGTTCATGCTTTGTTTAAACTATTGTTTGCTGAAACACTATTTTAATGAATTTCGCTTTGCTGAAACACTACTGACTCTGTCTTAGTTTATTGAATGGAATTCGTAATTCTTTTTATCAGCAATCTTGTGTGATGATTTTATGAGGCTAGCAGAGATTTGGTTAAAGGTTCCTGCTCAGACAGAAAGGAATCGGAACATCATACCCTCTGTAGAATTCATTACTGCTGCAAGTGTGCTAGCCAGAAGTTTGGTTAAAAGGTTCCTGCTCAGACAAGAAGGAATCCAATTACCTCGACTTCTGTAGATTTCATTTACTACTGCAAGTGTGCTAGCCAGAGATTTGGTTAAAGGATTCCTTCTCAGACAGGAAGGAATCACAACACCTTGTCTTCTGTAGATTTCCTTTACCTCTGCAAGTGTGCTAGCCAGAGATTTGGTTAAAGGATTCCTGCTCAGACAGGAAGGAATCACAGCACCTGGTCTTATGTAGATTTCCTTCACCTCTGCAAGTGTGTTAACCAGGGATTGGGTTAAGGGTTTCTACTCAGAAAGGAAAGAACCAAAACATCCTGTTCTTTGGAAACTTTCATTAGTGCTAGCCAGAAACTGGGTTAGGGATCCCTGCTCAGAAAGGAAGGGATCATACTGCTCTGTTCTTTGTAAACCTCAACCTCATAAGTGTGCTAAACAGAATTAAGGCTCAAGGCTCCTGCTTAGAAAGAAAGGAACTAGGTGGCTTTGTTTTCTGTTAGATAGAGTTAATTGTTTTCTGCATTATTGTTTTCATGAAAAGAGTGTTAATGCTGAAGTCTCTATTTGAGAGTAAGGGTCATGTTCTCTGATTGCAGAATAGATGTTCTTTCCCATTGCAAGTGTTATTTTAATGTAATCTAGGATTCTTAGATTGATCTTTAAAGAATTGCAATAGGGAGGTTACTTTCCTGTAATTTAATTCAGAGCTTCAGCAATAATAATTAGCATAATTTCTTTACTACAACACTAAGATGCTTTTGGAATTGAGCATATATTGTGCGTGGTTATCTTTGAAATAAAAGACTTCCCTGGGTTGATAATTTATGTTTCACTTGGTTGTTTAAAATTAATTAAGCAATTATAGTGACCAACATTTTGGCGTCGTTGCCGGGGAAGATAGCCATAGATTTCAAAAGCACTTGTAATTTCTTTTATTTAGATAAAAAGAATGCATGAAAGACCCCAAAAACCTCAAATACACTAACCCTATAGGTGGCAAGGGAAAAGGAAAAGGAGGAAGAAAGACTTTCATTGACGACATTACATCCAAGTCTGAATATGCTACTCAACGACCAAACCTTCAAAAACAGAATTCCCAGCCTTCATTTCGAGCAATTTTCGGAACAGGGAAGGAAGTTTGGAGTCCGAAGACAGTCCAGAAGCCAGTAGAAGACATTGAGGACAGAGCAAGTGCAGCAGGAGAACAAACAGAGGAAAACATGGATGAGTACAATGAACGATTGCATCATGAAGAATAGGTAGATCCCGAAGGAGAGGTAAAAGATGAAAATTATTTTTCTACATTAGGATTTCCTATTGGTGATCTCCCTAGAGGAGCAGCCACCATGAAAAACATCCCACTCTCAGCATTACCAAATTTTCATGGGTTATCTTCAAAGGATCCTGATGAATTTCTGTTTGAGTTTGATATATTGTGTAGAAGTTATGATTATGTTTCTAATGCTCAGAAACTGAAGTTATTTCCAGCAACACTAAAGGGGAATGCACTAAGATGGTTTATGAGCCTTGGAGGTCATGTAATCACGACTTGGGACCAAATGAAGAAGAAATTTCTGAACAAGTACCAAGACTACTGCAGAATGAGAGAAAAGAGGGAGGAGCTATTTAAAATGATGCAGAAAGAAGACGAGAATCTAGAAGACTTTGTAGAGAGGCTTCAATACAATCTACAAAGATCTAGTCATCCCAATGTGAGTAAGGATATTCTCAAAACCATTTTATTAAAAGGGGTAAGGGGTGACTCTCTGGATATGATAAACATGCTTGGGAAAGGGGACATATCCAAGGAATCATATGATGAAATTGTCAATTTATGCAAAAGATGTTCAAGGGGAGCCTCAAGAAACAGATTAAACAGCAGGGACACTACATTTTCTAGAGTCCAAAAATCAGCCAGCGGGGGAGAAACAAGAGCTGAGATAGGTAATTTGCTCGAAGATTTTAAAACTGAAATGTTAAGCTCTTTTGCCTCACAAATGGATACCCTGCAGATTAAGAAAAAGAAAGCAGAAGTAGAAGCA
>JZKD02S2266164.1:711753-740011 GCA_000966675.3 Picea glauca
TGTTGAAACACCACTGTTCAGCATTTTTCATTTCTTCCCACTCCCAAAACACTCCAGCCCGCCATTTTCTCACTATTTTCATTGCCGAAACAACTCCGTCCAGCACTTGTTTTGACTTTCTTCCTTTTGTTGTTGAAACACCATTATCAGCAACCCCTCATTTTTCTTACCCTCCATCATCGACGAAACAATTCCATCCAGAAATTGTTTCGCCTTTTTCCGTTGCTGAAACACCATCGTCGGCAACCCTTCATCATTTGACAGATGCTGAAACACCACTGTTCATCACGTTTGACTGTTCTTCATTCACGATGTTGAAACACCACTATTCAACACGTTTCTGATGCAGAAACACCATTGTTCAGTATGTTCGACTTCTCCCCGATGCTGAAACACTACCGTTCAGCACTTTTTGACTTTCTTCCGATACTGAAACACCAATCATCAGCAGTTCTTCATCTACAACAATTGTTCCTTCCTTCTCTATTGCTGAAACACCAATCTTTCACCATCGTCTGTCAGCAAGCTTTTACGCCCTCAGATTATAGTTCGACCTTCTAAACAACATCACCACGGACAGGCATGATATTTGGTTGGCTGAACGAATCAAATGGTAAGACGAGGTATGTAAATTTAATGTAACTCAGATTAGACTATAGTTAATGAGAAAGATTGTAAGCCATTAATACCATTCAAGTGCCATTATTACTAATCGCACTTAACGGGAGGGGAAGTACACGTCAAATCCGTGATACCATCATTTCCTCCGATTTCATCGCCGCCATCCCCATTTCATCACCTTTTTGCGCATTTAACCACTATTCCTGCATATAACCCCTCGGAAAACTTACTCTGTGCCAGAGCTGATACACAAACTCTTGACGTTTGTATCTTACTAAGCTAGTAGCCATGGGAGGAGCTGTCATGCGCAAAGAACCTGCCACCACAACGCTACTCGAACACTATCCAACAGCATATCAAATCTTCGAGCAAGAAGGCTGGCTTAATTACTTCTGCAGGCTTCAAGGGTATAATGAACGACAAGTACTACAGTTCGCCCGAAATCTTCAAGAGAACCATCTTGTCGTCGCAGGCACCCAAATCTCTGTAACAGAGAAAGACATATCATAGGTCTTAGGCCTCCCCATTGATGGCACTCGATAGTTCAGCCAAAATCATGTCATCGGGGATGTCCAACAGAGTTTCTTCCTGGCTGGAGAAAGAATTGTACTGAAGGGCAGAGGCGTTCAACTCAGTTCACTACCACCCCCGTGGCTGGAGGTCGCTCGATTCATCAAGCACTACCTGACCTACGAAGGTCGCTATCAGGTAGTCTATCAGCACGACTTCCTTTTGCTTTCTCATTTAATACATAACAGAAGGGTCAATATTCCATATTATTTGATGGGCTGTCTAAAGAACATGGCACATTATTGTCGAAAGGCAAAGGATCCAACCCAATCACTCACCCACCACCGTCTTGTTCAATTACTCATCAACAGGGGTTTTGAACAGCAAAACCATCCACTAAACAACCCACCCATAAACCCTCAACCAGCTGTTGAAATGCCCCAAGAACTGCAATAGCAAAACCCCCCAGACGTCTCCGAAATACCCAATATCCCGCCCACAGAACCTTCCCCTACCCCACCTATTCCACCACATACCCTACCAGAGTCATCCACTCCCGCCCTCCATATTCTCAGTGATAACTCTGAACCAGAAAATGTCCCCTGCCCTATCATTCAGGAAAGACCTCCACGAAAATGAAAACAGATTGCCCCCTTTCCACCTCCCTTGCGCAAAAAGTGAACGAGAGCCTCAATAAGGTCACCCTGGATGACCACTACCCTAGATCCCCCACCTATTCGACTTATACGCCGTACATCTTCAACTTCCCAAACCCCGGGATCTTTTCCTATTCCAACCTCGGTGGCTGCAACACAAGAACCAGCCACTGATATTGAGTTGCAGGAATTAGAGGCCCAGACATCATTTGTTTTTGAAGTAGCTGAATCACAACCAGCTACCCATCCAGTGGCTGAAACACAAGAACCAGCCACTGGTATTCAAGTTGAATTACAGGAATCTGAGACTCCGGATGCTGCAACACAACATCCAGTGGCTGAAACACAAGAACCAGCCACTGATTTCAAAACTAAGGAAATTGAGACCCCGGATGCCGCAACACAACAACCAGTGGCTGAAACACAAAAACCAATCACTAATTTTGAAACTGAGGAAATTGAGACCCCGAATACTGCAACACAACATTCAGTGGATGAAACACAAGAACCAGCCACTGACATTGACATTGAGATTCAGGAATCATAGGTTGAGGGTGTTGAAACACTACTCTTCTTCCACCAAGAGGCTGAAACACAAGCATCAGTTGCCATTCCTGTAGCTGCTCCACAAGAACCAGCTAAGGAGACGATGACTGCAACACAATAACTAGTCATCTCTAAATCCAAACCAACAATGGCCGATGTCTTGGAAGAAAACGAGTTTTCAAAGTCTCAGTTGGAAGCATATCAGCAAGAATTAGCCAGGGCAAGGGAAGCATATGAAAAAGAACTAAGTTTGCACAACTTAGCCCGAACAGCAACCCTGGCCGAACAAACTACAGAAAGTATATGCAAAGAATACATGTGCTGCCAATGTGGAGATATTTACTATCAGGCCGGCTATAAGATAATTCAAGTACCAGTGCCAGGAGCGGCCCCCATTCCTTCACCTTTTGTAGCCAAAGCAGAACCTGCTGCAACAAAAGAACCAGCAGGCCCTACAAATCTCAAAACTGAACTTGCTGTAACACAAGAACCAGCAGGCCCTAGCAAGGCCAAGACTGAAACTGCTGCAACACAAGAACCAGCAGGTCTTTTCAGGCTCAAGAAGGAAGCCCCCACTGTTGTCAACAAGGCTGTACAAACAATGACCATGGAGGAATTTGCACCTCCCAATCAGACCAATCTCTCCACTCCCAGAGAACAATCTACTTAAACCATGCCTAATCCCACTACTTCCCACGCTAAAACTCAGACTTTCCAGTTATGGGATGAGCAGGCAGAGATACATAAATGGAAGAAGGAGTATGCTGAAACACAGGCCAAAAATCTGCAGTGCACAAACAGATCTGGATCAATCAAACCTTCTCAAATTGGGAAGCATTGGACCAGACACGCCAGACAGTTCATGAGCTTAAGAAGAAAAACAAAGACTTGAAGGACAGATTGATCCTGGCATTTTATATGATGTAGAAACTAATGGCCACAAGGAAACCATCTTGTAACTATTTTTTATTTCTCATGGAGAGACTCATGTGGTTTCAGATTAAGTCTATTATGGAAGGAAAACCCCATGAAGTCATTTCATCAGCAACCTTTATCAAAACTTTTGTAGTTGCCTCTACCAGGGATCAGCACCTCCTCTGTGAGGCTTACTTCCATAATGAGGCCATTCCAAAAAACAGGTTGCTGAACATAAATCCTCTAGTTGGGGATGTTCAACTTCGAGCATTTACTTCCTTTCTCCTCAATCAAATCATTTGGCAAGGTGACTTTTCGGCTGCCCAAAACAATGAAGACAATCGCCTCCTCTGGATCAGACCAGAACCGCAAGGGGCAGCCACCTTCATCTCACAATATTATGCATTCTTAAAGCAACCAGGGGTGACTGAACATGTTCAGCACCTACAGTCAGAAGTGATTCAGGATTGTGAACACATCATCAAATTCATAGAGATTCCTGCCCTCCAGGCTAATAACCTGTTTTGGCAGCAATCCATAGAAAAGAGACAACAGCACAATCCTTTTGGTCCTGCCAACTTAGAAGTAGCAATTTCCAGGATACCCAAGTATATCCAGTGTATGAGACATTGTGCTGAGAATTGGATTGGGTACAGGTTCTATTTTCCCATTCTCTGGTTGCCAATAGAGAGATATCAAATCAGTTACAAGCTGCCTAAAAAGGCAGAAACAACAACATGGCAAATATTGCAGGAAGTGCAAGGGTTCAGAACACTGACAGATAGTACCTCCCAGAGTTATAGCTTGAGTAATTTACATGATCGGAGTAGGTATCCAGACTCTGATTCAGAGTGAGTTGCCTGAGGGCATGCAACACCTTGAGCTGGGGGGGATGTTAGGACCACACAATGTACCTTTTTTCCCATACTTTTTGCCATTATTATACCCTTCATCACTTGTATTTAGACTCATAATATCACTTCATCTGATCATTCCAAGGTATACAACGTCCTCTCTCATTACTATATGCTTAATCTATTTTGCATAATATTTTACATCACTTTTGTACTTAACCATTGATTAGAAATGCATAAGTGTCCAAAACTGCAGATTTTCATTCAAGGCCTATTGCTGAAACACGGAGCTGCTACATAGTCCGAGGTCGCAGATACTGAAACACGGAGCTACTACACAGTCCGAGGTCGCAGATGCTGAGACACGGAGCAGCTACACAATCCGAGGTTGCAAGATGCTGAAACACAGAGCTATTACACAGTCTAGAGTTGCAGATGCTGAAACACAGAAGAAACTACCAGAACCAACGATGCTGAAACACAAGGAAGCCGCCACAATCAACAGTTAACATAGTCAGAGCGCAATTCACGTGGCTGAAACAACCCGCGAATTGCGATGCAAAAATAGCATAAGCAACGATGAGAAGAAGTTGTTACACCAGCCGTAACAACAATACCTCGTTCAGTTCCTGTAATAGCATTCGGTTGCGTGAGACTAGGACATCCTATGATGATTTGGAAAGAAGATCCGACTTAGGATAGGATTCAGATATGCATTGTAATGATTGTATCGAAGGGATTTCCTCTTTAAATCGGAGGAAATCACCATTCGATATATCCAAGTTTTGATGTATTGAAGCAACTACAGAGAAGCGGGACGTATTCTATTCTTTCAATTTGTAATGTGATATTTCAACAGATGAATATAAGACTACTTTGAGTATCCTTCTTTAGCCTCTCGTTCAGGGGAATATTGTGAGAAGGGAGGGCCCACCTTCATCACAAGATTCACCCATTAGTTATAAGTGTGTTAGTATAATTTTTGTTCATGCTTTGTTTAAACTATTGTTTGCTGAAACACTGTTTTAATGAATTTCGCTTTGCTGAAACACTACTGACTCTGTCTTAGTTTATTGAATGGAATTCGTAATTCTTTTTATCAGCAATCTTGTGTGATGATTTTATGAGGCTAGCAAATATTTGGTTAAAGGTTCCTGCTCAGACAGAAAGGAATCGGAACATCATACCCTCTGTAGAATTCATTACTACTGCAAGTGTGCTAGCCAGAAGTTCGGTTAAAAGGTTCCTGCTCAGACAGGAAGGAATCCAATTACCTCGACTTCTATAGATTTCATTTACTGCTACAAGTGTGCTAGACAGAGATTTGGTTAAAGGATTCCTGCTCAGACAGGAAGGAATCACAACACCTTGTCTTCTGTAGATTTCCTTTACCTCTGCAAGTGTGCTAGCTAGAGATTTGGTTAAAGGATTCCTGCTCAGACAAGAAGGAATCACAACACCTAGTCTTCTGTAGATTTCCTTTACCTCTACAAGTGTGTTAACCAGGGATTGGGTTAAGGGTTTCTACTCAGAAAGGAAAGAACCAAAACATCCTGTTCTCTGGAAACTTTCATTAGTGCTAGCCAGAAACTGGGTTAGGGATCCCTGCTCAGAAAGGAAGGGATCAGACTGCTCTGTTCTCTGTAAACCTCAACCTCACAAGTGTGCTAAACAGAAGTAAGGCTCAAGGGTCCTTCTTAGAAAGAAAGGAACTAGGTGGCTTTGTTTTCTGTTAGATAGAGTTAATTGTTTTCTGCATTATTGTTTTCATGAAAAGAGTGTTAATGCTGAAGTCTTTGTTTAAGAGTAAGGGTCCTGTTCTCTGATTGCAGAATAGATGTTATTTCCCATTGCAAGTGTTATTTTAATGTAATCCAGGATTCTTAGATTGATCTTTAAAGAATTGCAATAGGGAGGTTACTTTCCTATAATTTAATTCAGAGCTTCAGCAAGAATAATTAGCATAATTTATTTACTACAACAGTAAGATGCTTTTGGAATTGAGCATATATTGTGCGTGGTTATCTTTGAAATAAAAGACTTCCCTGGGTTGATAATTTATGTTTCACTTGGTTGTTTAAAATTAATTAAGCAATTATAGTGACCAACAACGTGGATTGTGGATCTAAGGATCCTTCAGGACCCCTATGGGTCATTTTAATATGAGGACGTGTGTATCATGTCGAGAGAACATGGGGTCCATGCGTCAAGAAAATGGGATGCCATGTGTGGTGGCCTTGTGACATTGTAAAGAGATGTTGGTAACATGAGGTAGGTGCCATGCATATTTCCATCGTGTTTGAGGTTGATAGGTGTCCCTCTAGGAGTGGTCGAACACTGAAACCTAGGGACCTTTGAGTTAGAGTCGTGAGTTGTTGATCTGGGAAGTCCATTGAGGACCTCTACCAACCATCCTATCATTATTGGGATCTCTGGCTAAACCTCACTTCGGGTGATTCAGGATGCAAGGCATATAGTTTTCCCGAATGTCGAAGTTGTGAAGCGATGAGGATCGTCGATCCGGGGATGCTTTGATATCTCTCCTAACCTTTGGATCTATAGCTTTTTTAGCCTAGCATTGAACACTCCAGGAGAAAAAAGTAAATTACACATCCAAACCCATGAACTCTGAATTCATGAAGCAACGGAGGCCATAGATCTAGGGATCTACGTGGGCCTGTCTCGATCATGGAATAAAATGTATTGGGATTTTGTTGGCAAGAGTTCAGACTTCGGAGCTCCAGAAGATTTTGTAGGTAGGAGAGGCTGGAGGCTTCCATAGGATTTTAGTCTAGAGTGACATGGCACGCTGAAGTCACCTAGGGTGACATGAACCCATGTTCGACATGCCACATCTCACCTTGATTCATTCCTTTTACAAACCTTATATGCCAATTGGAACATGACACGTGTAGCCCATTGTTGGGGACATGTGTCATCTCTACCCTATGCCACATATTAAGACCCTGACACACGCTCGTTGGCCTAATAGTTGGTGGAATAACCCGGGGTACTAAGAGTTTGAGACTTAAAAAAACTTGGGAAGATGGGATGTTGGGGTTAGCCGGTCGAAGGCCCGGGCATACCTATCCATGTTTCTACATTTAACACACCACTACGTGTAAGTATCAACCTTTTGAGAGTCTAGGTTTTGGGAATCCATAGGATATGCGAATAGAGAAAAGGGTGTTTAGTGTTGAAGTGTCGAACATTGAAATCCCTTAATTGCAGTCGTTGTATTTAACGGTGGATGGATTTCCACCATAGATGCAGGAGTGTTGGGGAACTCTGCGACTTTAGGAAACTTCTCCTGAAACCACCCTCTAGTGGCCATGGCATCACTAAAGGGTGAAAACCTTGGTCAATTTTGTGCCAGGAAGGATGGTGTGAATGAAGTGAACCCACATGGGTGCCACCTAGCCCTTGACCAATGATGCCAGAAGAGCTTCAGAAGGGCATAACTTTGAATCCAAAGCTCAAAATTAAGTATGGTAATAGTCATCAGAAATCTATTGACGAGAAGATGTTGATGGAGACCTCAAAAATAATATTCGAGATAATTAATAAAATAAAATAAATGTATGCCCCATCCCTTGAAAAGGTATTTAGGGGTTAGGTGTGTTATAGGCCATAAAAAATATGGGGACTTCTCTTGTTTTTTGTCTCTATTCTTTCTCAATCCTAATTATTAATTTTTTGAAACTATGGCGCCTCAATTGAAAACACTTCCAGATATGGATACTCTATATTCCATAGGAATCCAAGATTTTGAAAATTTGGAGCAATATTTCTACCCATAGAAGCGACACATCAGAGACCCTAGGAACATATATGGTTCTCTAAGGTTTATAATATTTTACCACTTGGAGGTTATGTTCAAAAATTTCCTATGTTCCTTCCACTAGGATGCCAACGATTGATTAGTGTTATGGTGTGCATAGAACTTAACCATGAAGTCAGTGTTAATACTAACTCTGGGCTCCTTGAGTTTGTAATATTTTCTAACCTCCATTGGTAGGAAGACACCAACACATTGATCATTGACATCATTAAGAAAGCACTTGTCAGCCTTGGTGTGGTTAATTATCCATTCCAAGGTTTATACACAAGGTAAAATCAGGGTTCTAGAGGCTACCATGTAGAAGGATGATAATTTGATATTTTCAAAGACCTGTTCATCCAAGAATCTTAATTTTGGGTCACTATGTGGAGTAATTTTGGGAAAATTATCATTGTGAATTTTGTTTATTAGTTCAATCTAGGTGGACATAGGTAACTTGGTTTTCAATCTTGTATTTGTATCTTTGTAGAGTGGTGGTGGAGCTGACAGTTTCTTCTTTGACATTTTGATTACAAGATCTACCTTGGGCGTGAAATTCAATTCTCCAACAGTAGTAGGACTAGACGCCTCTCCAACCAGTTCCTTCTTTCCCTTCAACATCTTTGGTGACTAATGGGTCGTTGGTATTCGAGGAGGAATTTTTCCTTCAAAAGAGCTTAATTCAGTTCTCTATCTATCAAACACTACCAAAAGAAAAATATTTATCATAAAAACCAAATACCTAAGAGAGATAGAGTTTTCTGGCCTTTATCACTTACCATTCCTCGAATAAGAGACAACATGACAACAGTTAGCTCGAAATATCACAACACTTGTTTCTTCAAGAATCCCTCACAACTTAACACACTCAAATGTTCTATGCAAACAATGATAGAATGAAAAAAACCAAATCAAATTCAAATAGTTTTTATTTTCGTTGGTCCCATCCCTATTTACCATTGTCGAGTACAACAAAATCCTTATAGATCTTTGGGAATTAATTATGTCATCATCACCATGCACTGCAGTTAATGTGCTATGTAAATAAGTGGGACAAAAGAAACATTTAGTTAGTCTATCGACAATCTTGAATAGTAACGAGTTGGCATGCCACAATTACTAAGATCAGGGATTGCGGATATGTTCCTTGCCTAAGGTTCATATTACTTATGTCAATGTTTATTCTTTGATCCTGACGAACATGAGTGTTGGAATTCATGTTTGTGTGATTTTCATGGAGATTTTTCAAGATGTTGATGTGGAATTCAAATCATGAAAAGTGAAGTTCGAGGCCTCTCTCAGCTAATGTGGCCCTCTTTGATAGGTAAAATTACACATTGAAATGGATCATCAACGGTCTCATTCATGTGTTGAAAATTGGAGTTTCTTGTTCTTGATTCATCAATGTTGATAAGATATTGGATTTTGGTGGTTGAAAAATCATGGATCCTAATACAACTTCACTTATTTTGTGTCGACGACCGAAGTAAAATCTGCTTCAGTGACTTCAAACCTAGACTATCTCCTTTGACATTTTTCATATAAATACATGGTACCTCGATGACCGAAGCAAAATGATCGTGACGATTTGGAGCTTGATGTGGAGTAAATGACGTGTCTCAATTGATGTGGATTGAAAACATGAATTGATGACTTGTCCTACGTGGGTGATGTGGCAAGGTTTCATGGCATACAATAATTCTATAGTTAATGGCGTGTCAGTGTCGATGTGGCTAACAAAGTGGAAAATATGAATATCCACGTGATCAATGATATCTTAAAAATGATGTGGAAAATGCTTACATGTCTTATTCTTACTTAATAATTGAGTGGAATTCAACCTTAAGGAATAAATGGTTAGGATGGTCTTCCCATTAGAATCAGGTGACCATGATTTGGAGGAAAAGTTCACTTATCAACGTCGGGGCTTGGCTTTCCCTAAGATGATTTTGTGATGTTCGAAGATGGGCATCGATGGGTGATGCTCATCAACATCGATGAATTCATTTTCTCCCATAGCATATTAGCATCAACTACAAGTTGTCACGAGTGATTCCGGATGTTTATCGAGGTTGGTTCTCTTAAGAGGTGACTGTCAAGCATTAATAAAAGTCAATTATTTTCAGGATTTTCAATAATCTTTGAAAATATTAAGTGTTGAGGACCCCTTTTTTCAACATCTAAACAATCTAGAATTATCTCTCTTCTAGTGGAAATTCAAATTCAGACTAGGACTTGACCAAAATGAGTAGAAAACAATAGAAAAATTTGAAACAAGTCAAGACCATGAGAGAATGGAAGTATAAGGATGAAATTAAAGAAAAGTGGCACCGCAAAATTTCATGAATTATTGAGGGTGTGTTGAGGGGTCTAAATTCCCTTTAAATCAATAGTAAGAATCACACTGAAAGATCAGGCCCAATTAGACTCTTCTCTATTTAAAGTAGTGTGACTCGCAAGATTGATAGTCTGGCAAGTTTTGATGGGATTTAAATGTTGTTTTGGAAAGTTTCCTTTCTAGTTGTGTATCTCTTTTCAGAATTTTGATCTTTAATTTTCAAACATGATAGAAATATAAATAAATTAGATGACTAAATATAAAGAAAACCATGCCCATTATAACCTACTACTATAAGTATATAAAGAATACATGAGCCTAAATAATATCAACAGTAATAATTTCATTAGTCAAGTTACCAGAATTGTTTAAGAAAGAGAGAAACAATTACACACAAATCGCATGTAAAGACAAATAAAACAGAATTAATTATGCATATTGTTCGCATGTAATACATTAAACACCATCAAATATGAACCAACATTCATTTAGCAACCATAATCGTTCAATATAACTTAAAATAATCATAATATTACTAAGATGACTGTAGATGATAATTTTTTGCAGAACAATCCACAGATTGAGTTTTATCCACAAGTTTGGAAGAAATTTGTCTCTAAATCTGTAGGATATTCAATATTAAACTTCAAAATAATTCTCTCTCTAACTCTCCATTTCTTACAAAAACCATCGATCCTTCAAAACGAGTTCGATGTCCTTATTTATAAAAATTAGACATACTAGAAATAGCTTAAAAGTTACTTAGAGTAAACAAAAGAATCAGTAGAGTGGAATCACGCATGTGTAATCTCCTAGTACACTTCCCTTCATCTCAACGAGTTTGCTTGATCATATTCAAAACATTGGGCGAAAATATCTTTGCAAGTATGGAGGTATGGAAATTGATGTTATTCCATTGGTGCGCTAATCTCATATTTCATATCCATTAATTGAGGTTTAAACTGATTCATTTCATCACTCAAGTATCACAAGATTGTCGATGCTCCTATTAGTCCATCAACAAACATTGTCATTTGTCCCTTTTCCAAAGTTTTAATTTCAAGAACATCGAATTCAAACTTTCGATCCTATTCCTCAAGCTTCTTGATTGTGTTCTTGAGGTCCACAAATTCTTTGGGCATACCAAATTTAGGGAGTTGAATATCTTTCATTCTTTGGTTTATATTTTCCCAATTTCTGAGACATTCCTCACATTTGTCTTGCATCGTTTCCTATTGTTCTTCCACTAGATGTGTCGAATAGCCTCATGCCTTTTGGAATATTGTTAATTTTCCATCCATACGAATCATGATGCCATGATCCTCTTAATCCCAACACTTATGGATTTCTTTGATATATTAAATATATAGAATAGCCTTGTGATATCTCTCGAACCATATCATCATGTATTTGTGTGCTATAATCCAAAAAAAGTCTCTGCATGATATCACACAACCTAATCCATAAAGACTCCCCTTTCAAATTTAAATTGGTTGTGGAATTGTTTGAACTCATCCCTTATGAAAACGATCGCATGTGTGGTATATTGATAATATTCAACTTGATATCTGAGATGCACAATTTCTACCCTCATGGAATCTACTTCGATATCATCTTCTCTCACCCCATCGATAGTAGAACTAAATATATCCATTTTGGATACTAGAAATTCACTTACTTTGGACTTTCTAACATCCAACAAGGTTTCTTCCGTAATCATCACAACACTATCTAGAGTAATAATCCTCCTCTTTCTAGTTCTCTTAACCACCACCTACCTCTTTCTATCATATGCTATAGCTTGGACATCGACCACCTCATCATCAGGTTCTGGAATTCGCTGGTCACCCGAGGAGAGGGAATTTACTAGACTACCTGGAGTATTCAAGGATTGGTTCCTTACCTTTATCTTCCACTAGTATTCAGTTATTGACATTTCCCTCATCTTCGTGTGTAGCACACTTTTTGTCCAAGGATATATAATTTTTCTTAGGACTGGTTGTTGGTTCGATCTCAGCATCTTTAAGAATTTCTTATTTTCTCCGAGTGTCAGTGGTACTTTTAATTACATCCTTTTCTTTCTATCAATGAGGGTGATGCCATGCTTTTGGGGTAAGGCATTGGTGACTACTTTGTGTCTTTTCAAGTATCTTTGTCAACATTTTTCTCTTCATGCACCTCACTTATAATTGTGTCATATCCAAATTTATTTGTATCATATGAGTGTTCTTCACTCCCTCATCTCTCTGGGGTATTTTCATGTTATTTGTCTCATTTTTATCATCCCCATCGTCCTCTTATTCATTTGGGCTATTTTACTTTGTGATTGAACCTGCCCTATTACCTTCATACCTCTCTTCTTTGTATTCTTGGCCACCATCCCCATCATCCTAAGGCTATGAATCATGTTCCAAGGGAGTGGTGACATTCTTAATTGTATCCAAACCCATTTCCACATCCATAGGTTGTGGTCCTTGGGGTGGTTCGATGTCCTGCATTTCTATAGAAACTTCATTAACGATGGGAACTACTAGAGTGTCAATATCCTCATTTTCATCATTATAGAGTGTAATTAGATCATCTATTATTGGTGCCACTACAACTAGGCCTAGTGTAACTGTTAACGGTTCAGTTGTTAATCCAGGTCTCGATTGTTGTACTTGTACCTGCTTTACATATATTTGTTCATTGCTTCCCTCAAGTGAAGTTTCTCTTTGGCGTGTTAGTTCCCCTTCTCCCATATGTATCACTAGAGTTATCATTGGTGGCCCTAATACTTGAATGGTAGGATATCCTCCATGCTCATGAAATAATCTTTCGACTTCGTCTAAGATCCTTAGAGTTTCATCTATTCTTTTTTATTGCTCTGAATTTTCATTTTGTGCATGTATAGTGTTGAGACCTAAGTCTCCACCCCTTCTCCTCCTCTCTCATTTATGTATGATTTCATCAAAAGAATTCCTCTTCTGGTTTCTCAAGTCGGTTTCTCATTACTAAATGACTCAGTTTGTTTATCATTATCTTTCTTGATTGATTCTTTGCACCAATTATTTTTGTTTTCTTGAAATACAATTGCATGTCTTGGTTTGAGTTTGAAATATTTTTCATCATGTTTACCATCAATTGAGCATGCAACAGGTTGACCAAGTTCTTTTTATTCACAGGCAACATCTAAAAGAAAAATGCAACAATTCAGAGCAGTGGATTTCGGGCTTAGATTGTGAGCAAACAAATAGGTTAAATTTTCGATGGTGGAGATCCAACAATCAATTAAGATCAACGAATCTCATGCATTCAGGGTTTCAAAATCACATGAGGTTTAAAAAAAAAGCATATGAATTTTCACTCTGGAACATTGTCACTCCGGGATATTTCAACTCAGAACAAGCGTGAACCTTCTAAGTATCAGAGCCCCAAAGTGTCGGAGCACCGAATTTCCACATCACTTTGTGAGTTCAATTATTAAAGAGATATTCATATGCTGCATTCAAGGAGCCCTGAAGTGTCGGAGCCCCAAAGTGCCAAATCCCCAAACTTCCACGTCACTCCAAGAGATTGTCACTCTAGGAGATTTCAATCCAGAACAAGGAAAAATCTCCAAAGTGCCAGAGCCCCTTCTCAGAAGTTCTTCTTCAGTTGACATGTCATATGCCACATGTTGGTGGATTCTAGATGACACGTGGTACTCATTTCATGAATTTTGGCTATGTTATCCATGTTATTTCAGGTGACACATGTCACTCTCATTTCATGACATGTCATCGATTGTGGCGACAGGTTTCCATGTCACTATGGGATATTTCAATCCAGAGAAAACATAGTTCCCCAAAGATCTGGAGCTCCAAAGTGTCGGAGCCCCAACCTGCCACATAACTCTGGGAGATCAGTCATTCAGGAGATATTCATACTCTATAGTGCAAATATTCTTAACACTGAAGTGTCGATGACACATGGCATTAATTTGTCAATTACACGCAACAGTCATTTCATGCATATTTGGTTACATCATCTACTATATTTCAGGTGACACATATCACTCTTCTTTTTATGACACATCATTGAATATGACATCATGAAGCCATGTCACTGTGGGAGATTTTTTTCTGGGAGATTCTCAAACTCTATAGTCAAAATCTCATGAACGCCAAAGAGTCGGTGTCCCGAAGTCTCAAAATATTTAATGATAAAGATAATATCGGGTTAATTAGAAAAAAGTGTTGGTTAATGACTTCACAAGTTTGGTCATTCGAGAGATATTCATACTGTACATTCAAAATATCCTGAATGCTAAATTTATGAAGTGGATTATCCTCATTAATTGCATGTTTTAAATTTTTTAAATGATGCAAAATGAAGGGAACAGCAAGCTAGTCTACAACATGATATTGCTCATCTAGCAACAACTCGATGATAGTCGATAGGTACAAAAATGAAGCTTCAGATGCGAACCCTACAACACCACAACCCAGAATTTGAGAAGTTGTACTCCATACTCGAAAAGAAGCACTGGAAGACGTGCCTCTTCCTAAAGTAGATAATATGAAGAAGAATGTTGCCAACACATCTAGTTATCTCCCAGTGGCCCCCAACAGTGCACATGTACAGTTGTACCCAACACATAATCCAGTTCTATCATTCCTATTTAGTTATGTCAAATACTCAGTTCGATTCAACATATGCATCGGTTTGGTTTATTATTAGCAATAGTTTTAGTTATTTAAGTTCAAGAAACTTTCAGATTAAGGCATCATAAGTGGCCATTTGTGTGTGATATGAACCATTTCTTTTTTATTAAGTCAAGATCGAAGTGTACCTTAATATACTCCAATATTTTTTTTAGCTAAGTTAATAAGTTTTTTTACAATTGGTAGTGTAGAGTTAAGCCTTAGTCCCAGATGGATGAGAGCCTCTGCAACTTTGATAAATATGCAGTTTTTATATGTTTTGAGGGTTTATTTTTTGGGGAATGAAGATCAATACATCAGTTGGTTGAACTTGTTCTATGCATGGATTAAATCTCTCTAACTGGTGAATATACTTTTGATGACAATGTTTTTGTCCAAATCTTCATGTGTTTTTTATCTTATCTTGAATGCAGTTTTTTATCTGTGCAAAGTACATTTAATTTCCTTCAACTATTGTATAACTTATCTTTACTAATATGCAACCTATAAAAAAAACTAATGATCTGGTGAAGATTTGTTTTTATTGCAACCTGTAGGAGAAATCATCTTTTTGATACATGTTTAATGTCTTGAAATGATATTTTAAGTATTAAACTTCTTGCAGCAGATTATTCATTGAGTGGTTTGTTGTTTCCATTTATTTTTGCCTCTATTATTTCACTAGTTTGTCATTTGTGTGCCATGATCCAAGGGGAAACCTCATATATATCATTTTTACAACCCACCCATGCTCTTTTCTTAGTAAAACCAACCCTCTAACTGACCAAAAAAATCAGAAAACCAATCATTCTAAACTTGAGGTGCCCTAGCTCTACCCTTTAGCGGTTAGGTGAAGAATTTAGGACAAACATATTCTAGCACCATTGTCGGGGAATGGAGTAGTGATATATCTTTCCTTGGGACAAAGACAATGATCAGATCTGATTTTTTATGGTGAAAAAATATCAGACACATTCAGACTGCCATCTTTCACCCGACGACTCCACTGAGTAAACTTCAGAAAATGAAATATTGGCTCCCAGAAAAGGACTCAAGAGATCCAAATATGAGCACATCAAATACACTAAGGATCATCCCAACCCTGAGAAGGACATAGTAATCTATGACCCAGAAAGAAGACTAATAAAATCCACCTTAACCATGAGATATCCCTCATCCCTCAAGGGTAAAGTTGCACCCAAAGAGTCCACTTTTCTTCATTATCACAAGCAACTTGAATTTTCTAGCCCTAAGAATCATAATTCCAAGGAATATTATATTCTTTCAACCCCTTCCTCCACTTCATCATCTAGTCCAACATCCACACCTGCATCTCCAATAAATCTTCAGATTCTTATTTCCCAAACAATGCTTGTTAACAATATGGATGCCATAATTGCTACCAGGTATGAACCCCTAATGTTTCATGTAGGATTACATGCACTCCTAGCCACAAATTACGTGAAATATTTACCAATATATAATGGGGAAGGGGATGTCATAGATAAGGAACATATGGTATCCTTCTACAACTTTGCAGACAACTTCAATACAATATTGACTATGTAGATGTGTGGATGAGGTTGTTTGTAGAAAGCCTCGGCGGGGAAGTTAGGAAATGGTTTCGGGATCTCCCTCCAACCTTCATTACATATATCGATGTGTTAGACGAATCATTCATAAATAAATGGGGAGATAGAAGATATTATATGTATTACATCATTGAGTTTGGGGCCCTTAAGAGAAAGAATGGTGAGTCTATTTCAGACTTTACCAAGAGATTCAATAAGATGTATGGTATAATATCAGATGAGATAAAACCAACTGAAGCCTCTTCCAAGATCAATTATTCCAATACCTTTGGTGCAGATATCTCCCTTCTGTTGAGGGAGAGAATATCCACCACCGTGTTTTCCATGCAAGAAGAAACCATTGACGTTGAATCCAACATCTTGGCATCAGACATGTTAAATACTAGATATGATAAAGACAAGAAGAAACAAAGAGAGTATTCCCTTACTTCCTATAACCCAGCCACATCTTATCTAAACTTGATGAAATGACCAAAACTTTGAAGGATTTGACATCTAAAATAGCTAACATGAAATGAGAATCTAAACAACCAAACATAGATTTTCAAAGGGTTGGTAACAAAAATCCAAACTAGTTTAGAAGGTTGAATGATGCCCCTGAGATAGTGTAGAGGGAGAGGAGGAATGATGATGATCAAAGAGTATTACCTCCTTTCCAAAACAATCATATTGAGGAGATGGATGTAGATAATGATGTTGTGGATGATGTTGTTGTACTTTTCAATGAAACATTTTTTTACACTAGTCACTTAACGCAACAGGATTATGAGGTAGCACAATTGTCAAATCAGTTTGATATTGAGATAAGGGAAGAGGGAGTTATTCAAGGCCAGCCCCAAAATAAATATGAATTGAGGCCTAAAACAAGCACTCCTAAATCCATCACCTATGATCAGAACAGTAAAACAAAAGTTCCTCCCAAGCCAAATCCAAGAAAGGGTCCATTGGCTAAACCTCACCAAGCTCCTCCTTTTAAACTTGTTTTCCTTGAAGTAAAGGAAGTTGATAGGAAAAAAACATCTTTCATCCTAGAGAATAATTTTAGCAAGATCAAGATCCTTGCACCTTTGTCATAATTGTTGAGAAATGATCCTTTCAAACAATCCATTATGAAAGTTTTGCAACCACCTACTTCTGTTGTAACTTATGATGTAATTATTCTGCAGGATGAGAACCCATCCATTACTTCGGGCCCAGACATTGAGGATGGATATAATGCTTCTCCACCTTTCTAAATATCTTTAAATGTCCATGACAAGATCCTACATAACTGTCTCATGGAATCATGGGTCTCACACAATTTCATGTCTAAAGTTGTTATGGAGGAACTAGGTATGGAGATCACCAAGACATACCAAGACCTTTACTCCTTTGAATCCAAAAAGGTAAAATGTTTCGGATTAATAAAATATCTGGTGGTTTCTTTGGCATAGTTTCCCATGAAGAGTGTAGTGATGGACATCGTGGTGGATGACATTCCCCCCAAGTTTGGTATGCTTTTGTCTAGGGTGTGGGCCAATAAGGTTGGAGGATCATTACAAATGGACCTCACATGAAATATCCCTAGGTCGAACCCAATTGTAATGTAAATGAAAATGTACTTAAGCTGGTGAGTTCTTTGATATCATTTTGTATGCACATTTCATGGCATAGTCCATGCTTGTACTGTGCAGTAAAATGATGAAGTGTGCACATTCCTGGATACCGCGCACAACAACTTGAGTGCATGCAATTTTGAGGCCAGGGAGCCTTTTGTGTATATGATGTGTTTTATAGGCTAGTGAGCCAATTATTATAAACTAAGATTCTTATGTTTTGATTAGGTCGGAGCGCCTATTTTTGTATATGTCTCATCATTAATATAAAATACATCATTGCGTGCAGACCGACCATGATAAAAGAGTATGGGGGACTAAAATCCACTAGTTATGGAAAGGGTGGGGCTAAAAGTTAAGGAAAAGGGCTAAGCTAGGGATCTTAAGCCAAAAAGGAATATTATATTAATATTTTTTAAATCATAAAGTATGGATAATTATTTTATCCTAAGTTCCAAAGTTGGGGACAAGTGAGCCAAAGTAGCTCCCAACATGATAAGTGTCAAGTTGGGGACATGCATACATATTGTTGGGACTTAGTTCATTTTCCCATCTTTTTCCATCATTATATCCATCATTCCTTCCATCATTGTTTCATCCAGTCAATCATCCATGAGCATGCACACACCCATTGAGTTATCCTTCATATCTTCATGACTGTATCTGAACCTATATCCATATCCATTCTCTATTCATGTATCTGGTTAGCTTGGGAGATGGACTGGAGAAGCGGGTTGTCAGGCCCATAGGATATTGAAGAGGTGGTTTTTCAGGCCCGTGAGAAATTCTCTGGATGAGAGAATTATTGGGAATTGATTTCCTGAAGGTGTTAAACTACATATACAATTCTCTGATACTTCCTGTCCGGCCTGTTGCTGAAGCCCAGAAAGGAAGTGGGGCAGCCGAAAAACTGTTGAGCAGAAAAGGGGAACACTTCTTGGGTGGGACATGCATGTGGGGAATGAGGGATTGTAGGTTGTTAGTTTGAGTTGGAACCTAAGACAGAATCTTTCATGTTGTCTATGAGCCTTTAGCCTGGCTAGGAATCCCTTTACCTGGGTGAAGTTTAGTCCGAGCTCGAGGGTGACTCATTGTTGAGAGTGATGAACAGTGTGGTCTAAGGCTGGGAGGTTCGTGGAAGGTTTGCACATAGTTGGTGACATTCTTACCAAGATAAGTTCCAATTGTGTGATAAATTTACATCTTGCATTGTTATTTACGTGCTTCTTTTTATGGGTTATCATATGTGCGGTTATAACTGTGTTTATTTTTATGGATATTTCCTGTATATGTTGCATGTATATGCTTATTGTTATTTCAGTGTGAATTCGTGCATTTACAGATGTATTTGGATGTTTACGTTATATATATATGTTTCCAAAAGATTTATGTGTGTATAATTTAGTTGCATGCATTTCGAAAAAATTTGTGTGGCATAGCTTAGTTGGATGTTGGGTATGTTACAGTATGTTCCGCAGAGAGAAAAGTAAGAGTTATCTCATGTAGCGTGACCTGTCCATGGGTGGTCTAGGATGTTACAATATGGTATTAGAGCTTCAGTTTTCAACGCTGAGCCTAGATGGGTTGAACAAGTTGAGTTGAAGTGAAATTTCATAGAGAATCTATTTCAAAGTGGCCAAATTTCGAGTTGCAGTGTGTCAATGATAAATTTTAGAAACAACGACATGGAATTGGAAAAAAACCCAATTTATGTTGTTAAATTAATGAGAAAATTGATAAATTCAGCCATGTAGTGAGATATTATTGATTTAATATATATTCTATCAAATTCAGACTGAGAATTAGTCGAATTTGAAGTTACAGTGAAGCCATGTCAGTTGTAGCGCGTTTTGTAATTAAAATTCACAATTCGTGAATTGATTTTGGGTAAATTCGTTCTAGAAATGTCAACCCACAATGATTTGTTGTTGCAGAGGTTGAATGGGTGTTATTGGGGTGAAATTGAGGAAATTTCATAGTTGCAGAATGTCTATATTAAATTGGGAAAAGTTAGGAAAATCCCCAATTTCTGTAGCGAAATTCACGAGGAATTGATGCACATAAAAATGAATGTGCATAGGTGGACGCACTAAAAATGTAGGATACGCAGTAAAAGGCTTATGATATGTAAAAATTGAGTTTCACACAGAAAAATGTTGGTGTGCTGGTGCACGCGCTAAATTTTGGCACCGCGCGGAAAAATTTTGGCATGCTAGTGTGAGCGCTAAATTTTGGCACCGCGCAGAAAAATGTTGGCGTACTGGTGCACGCACTAAATTTTGGAACCACGCAGAAAAATGGTGGCGTGCTAGTGCGCACGCTAAATTTCGGTGTCACGTGGAAAAATGTTATTGTGTGGGTGCACACACTAAATTTAACATTGCGCAATGTGCATATGCATAAAAGGCGCATGCAGTGCACACACATATAATAATGGTGCACGTGGAGTGTGCAAAGAAACTTTGTCGGTTCAAGTGCAATGTGGGTATATGTTGTCACACGACAGTTTAGTTAATGGTGCACGCAGAGTATTGGTGTGCAGTGGAGGCATACTAAACTTTGGCATGGTACAACACATAGAGTTAAATGCACGTGGAATGTCAGCGCACAATACAAAACTGCATGCAACAGGTAATAGTGCAAGAACCAAAACTGGGCGCAGTGGATATTGGCGCGTGACATAAAAGTAGTGCATGCAAATTATTGGCGCAACAGAGAAGTGATACACAATGGTTTTAAAGTACGCGAAGCATGATTTACCTTTTGTTGTTGTTGCACATGGTAAATATGGATTACAGGTTGAAATTTGTGCACACAAAGTTGTTTAAAGGGTGAACAACAACATAAAACTAGTGATTTTTTGTGACGTTTTATATTATTTGAATGTCATCTTTTTGTAGTGCATTTTTTAGGCCCTTAAGAGCGTTTTTAGGCACTCGAAAACCATGAGAACAGAGTGTGCCAAGGCACACTCTATCTCTTCAACTCAAATAAAAGAGCTCAGAGAGAGATTTCTAATGGTGTAAACCGTTCGTCAAACAGAGCTTTTATGAGAAAGTTACAACAAAAACAATGGAGGGTAAATTTTAAGACCCACTTAACTTCAAAGAGCCATTAATTTCTTCTCCAGAATTAGATTGAGGTGAAAGAGTAGTCAATGTAAATATATTGAAACATATAAGACATTCCAAGAGCTGATTTAAGTTTATGAGCATGTTAAAAGTGTTTAATATGGCAAATAAGGTACCTGTAGCATACTAGTTACAATATGGTATTTTGGCCTAGAACTTCAGTAGGATGTAAATAGCAGCCCAGAACCCAGAAAGAGAAGAAACTTGGACAGTGTGTCCATAATATGTATATGAGGAAACCCAATTGAGTTCCTATGAAAATTTCAATGGAGTAGGTGCAAAAATGCATATTTACAACACAAAGTTGCACCAAGTTGAAAAATGAACAACAAAATTAATGGGCAATTTTTAAATAGCCATAACTTTCTGATCAAGACTCAGAATTGAGCATGGGAGTAGGCATTGGAAAGGTATTGGAAAGTGGAATCTAAATATCCACCTAGAAAATTGATCTAGTTTTGTTGGGAAAAACACCCTACGGACTAGAAAACTAGGGTCAGACTTGCATGCAGATTTTGACCGAATAGAAACTACTTTTTTACCTACAACCCAAGATTTAAACCCCTTTTTCACAGTAAATGCATGGAAAAGGACCACCAACCTTATTACCGGCATTTAATGTAGATCCTTCGTTGCTCTTCAATTACTTTCTTGCACTTCTCCTTCCACAGATGACCTGCACTCAAGACAAACAACAACTATGCATGCATACTACTTCTATAATCAAGGGTTAGAAATCAAGCATAAATTAATCAAACCATAGACAATTCATGCATTGGGACAGGAAAAGTATTATTTTTATTACTGAAAGTGAGTCAACTTACAAAAATTTGAGACCAGCCACCGCTCCTTAAACCTAATCCTGGGCTCCTCTTCTTCTGTCCTTCAACTACTTTGCGTTAAATCTCCTTTGGCATGAGGAAAGGCTAAAGGGTTGGGACAATGGATTACATAAATGGGCAAAGTTTCTTCGCTATATTTTTTCCTTCTCCAAATGGTACCCCTACCCCTTCTTTTATAGGCTAGAAGGAGCTAGGGTTTTGGATGAACCCTCGGCCATGCATGGCCGGGAGTTTCAGTTAACTGACCCATAGCATTTTGTTCCATTGGCAACTTTCCTTTTTTTGTGCTTTGTTAGGTATATGCAGGTTGTTGTGAGTTAGCTAGCATGCACACGTGTGCAGTAATGGGTTAGGGCACATGGGCCTTGACACAAGAGGATTTTCAAAGAGTTGTTCAACAGAGTTTTGGCAAAGAAGGGATATGATTTGGCCTGATGCTAGGTAAGAATTTGTGGTGCAATTTAGGGTTATAACAGATGCCCCCTAATGTGTGAGGTCAGAAGAGAATATGATGGCCGAAATACATTACCAATCTTTACTGATGTGTCGAATGATTGAGCCCAAGGATCAGGAACTAGGAGGTGTCGTCTGCAAACTAACAAATGTCTCACCGAGGCGGGCATACCCATGCTCAGAATAAAATAGAACCATGGCTACCAATCAAATACACTTTAGATCCATGTCAAATAACTATAAAGAGTAGTCGCGAATAATACATAGTAGAGCTACATATCGAAATCAGAAAGATATACATATAGAGTATCCATCTTCCAGAAGTTGATTCGGCCTGATGGTTGTACTTCATAGCTCGAGAAAAAAATTCAAAATATTCTAAAACTTGGGTAGGAGTGTAATATGAGTGTACGACTGCACTACCCAGAGGTCTTCGACGGCTCATCGGTCATGGACTTGATAATATTGATGATCAGACTGAAGGCTTCAGTGATTTCGAGCAAGGACTCGATTGGACGTTCAAGATGGTCGGGTATGCAGACAAAAGACATATTGCAGAGGGGTCGACTCAGGCTTAGTGACAAACTACCCTTGGATAATAGCATGACAAGTGATAAGACTCAGGCAGCATATATGTTAATCATAAGTCTACGAAGTAGGAGGCAACACAAACTCTCCATATGTTTGGAAGAATAACCAAACGGTGGAGGACACAACTCTATATAGCGAGAAAAGCTTCCTAAGGTCGTACTACATCCCATAGTCTGATGATCAAATGGATAGATGTGCTTTATCCAAGGGCAACTCATTATGCTTCCAATAAAGAAAATACTTTTCCCATCCTCTTTTTGGGGTATATTATATTTTTTTTGTTCTTTTCGATAATTTTGGAAAAATAATAAAGGAATAGTACATTACAATGGAGGAACAAGTACGGCAAACATACAAGCTCAAGGCACAAGGACAAGACTGATGTTCTGGTAAAATGATACTCGGGGAAAATCCTTCGGCGGCCAAAGGTGTTAAGACGTAGAAGAAAACTATCACAAGGCTGGTGGATAAGGTATGCAAATGCAGTTGATATAACACACAATGGTAATGTCCTTCGATGTAAGTTTAATGAGCCCAGAGAAGGTAAGATCGGTGGTTTTTCATATTTAGAGAGTCTAAAAAAGCATAAAAGGAGACTCCATTGGGGTACCTTTTTCGACAATAGTCTAGTCGGTTCGAAAAAGGGATAAACTAGCACCGATTAGACATCAATTCAAAACCATTTTAACGAGTGTGACAAGGACAATATCACTCGGCTATTTTTTCACTTTCAAGGAATCTGAAAAAATCTTAACTATGGACTCCGTCAGGAATATTCTTCTCGACCAATTTAACGAGTGTGAAAGAATAAGGTCACTCAGCGATATTTTCAATTTTAGGGAGTCTGAAAAGAGCTTAACTATGGACTCCGTGGGGGTTTCTTTTTTGTTAATTTAGTCCCTCAGGCCCGAAAAAGGAATAAAATTATACCTGAGAATACTCTTCTAAAGAATGGGAATTCGATAGAGTATACCTTTGTTCGTACAGTTGACCGTCCAGACCGAAAAAGGGATAAAATACCGCCAGACAGACATGACTTCAAATTTCAGTTTAACGAGCGTGAAAGGCCACAAGATTGCTCGACAATCTTTTCATGTTTAGAGGGTTTGAAAAGGGCTTAAAAGGAGACCCGGTTAAGGAATGTTCTTCTGGACCAATTTAACGAGTGTGAAGAAACAAGGTCACTCGGCAATCTTTTCATCTTCAAGGAGTCTGAAAAGAGCTTAAATAAGACTCCATAATGGTTACTTTTCTCAGTTAATCTGGACGAGATCGAAAAGCATAAATGCAGTCTCACTGGATGTTGCTTTCGAATCTCAAAGCGAGCTTGAAAAACAACAAATTTAGCTCATGATAGACTCTTTGTGGGTCGATGCCTGACATCTCCTTGGGGGAGTTGTATGCTCCGACGAAAACATTGTCTATGACGCCAGGGGTTCTGGAGATATTGATAAGTATCGTTTCAGCAATGGTTTTCATATTACCCTCAGCATAGACCTTGTGTGTAGCTAAGGGATTAGTATGACAAGACCTATCTCCAGTCATAGTCACGGTGAATTCTCCGGCTTCGATTCGGCTTAACTCTGGGAGAAAATATGATCTGTGATGAATATCTTTCCAAGGTTTTTCTGGACTAGTCATTGCTTCGATTACTACTTCATCAGAAGGCAAGACTAAGTCTAACGAATCGACGTTAGCAAGAGAACCCTGAGCCCAAATAGGCTCTAGAAGTGGATCTAACTCTTGTGCAGAAGTCATATCAGGGTTAGTTGAAGCTTGCTGGACTACAGAGTATGCTACCTCAGCGGCATACAGAGGCATGGACATGCCTGAGTGCTCTGTCTCATCCATCGTGGCTGATGGGGAAGGAAGAATCCAAGGATCCTCAAAGTAAGTCGTGCGGAATGACGAAACTTGAAAAATATCAACCTTATGGTGATTAGATATAAACTTGATATTGTCGTGAGGAGATGGGAAATCGAACGTACCCATCAAGGATGGGCACAAACCCACTCCTACGTTAATGACACCTGGTTGAGGATTATCAATCATCGGGACCGTGGATGCCCCCAAAGATGGGTCAGGTCTGGAGAAAGACAATTGATCGATGGTCACTATCCGACCCTCATGTGGAAACAACAAGACTTGGAAAATTGTAGCAACCACAACTTCCATAGCATAAGTCCAAATCCATCCTAACAAGAGATTATAGTCGAGGGGAGCATCGACTACCTCTACTTCGACACACACGGTTTTCCCTCCTAACTGCACAGGGAAAGAAGGAATGATGTCATGTGGTCGGAATGAACGATCGTCGAAAGTAGTGAGGAGAGTAAGTGATGGAGACAAAATGGGCTGGCCGATGGCCTTCCAGCATGCTAATGACATAATGCATGTCGAGGCACCCTCGTCGACCACCATGTGGAAGATATTGCGAGTAAATTTTTTTGTGGGATGAGCCACAACTATCTGAAACGTGACATGGTAAGGCAGACGAGGTTTTAAGTCGGTTGTATCTAACATGATGGTACCCGGATTACAAGTCTCAGTAGAGCCAAAAGTGGTTAACAAGGCTTTCCTCTGAGCAGGGCAACTTTGGAGGACCTCCAAAGCATACATCGCACAAGGAGTTTGTGATAAATCCTCCACCATAGAGTAATTTTGGGTGGCCCTTGCGTTTGGGTTGTGGGAAGATTTTTTAAATGCACCCTTTGGAATGCATGTCATTGTTTCTCCCAACGTCTTCTCGATCTGTAGAGGAAGAGATGGGAGATCGACTTCTTTAATCTTCTCAAAAGTGCTTGGTTTACTATAGTCGTGCACTCTAGTCGTTATGAAAGCATCACCCCTAACCATGTATACGTTCACAGATGAGGGATTGTTTAGAGGAGGGCAGGTTTCTTGTCTGCCCCCTTCTGTGCTTGTAGAGGCTTGAGTTAAATTTTTTCCATGTTGAAAGGGATTAGTCAACACTGACTTATGTTGCTATGTGACAAACTTTTGGGCCTCTGCAAGTCGAGAACAAAGATGGGTCGGGTGGTCTTTCGTGCACAAGTTGCACGGATACCTCACCTTCTGTTTTTCCGTGTTTTCCCCGCCAGCATTATCAGTGGGTTTTTTATCCCCCTTACCCTTCTTTCATTGTTTTTTCTTCCCTTCAGGCTGTTGGGTGGCCTTTGGGTTAGTCGACTGGACAAAGTGTACTTCCGATGTTTGGGTAGGGGGAGTAGCCAAAGCAGTAGTTTGGTTGGCCGTTGTGTGTTGGATGGATAATCGTTGCAATTGTTTTGTCAATTTCTTAGCGGGCTTAGTTTGTGTTGAACCAACAATACCATCGGCATGTGGTCCAGCTCTCTGTATAGTTTTATCCAGTATCGAACGTGGCGCATCTGGAATGAGCTCAAACTGTTGAGCCCTCATGATGGCATCTTCTTCAAAGAAAACTCCGGAGGTTGCGACGTCTTTGGATAACTGTGGGACAAAAGACTTAAGGAACCACTCAAGCAGGAATGCTGGTGGGACTAGTACTTTGATTAGACTCTTTCGACGTCTCCATTCTCGGATATAATCATAGATATGGTCCGCTGTTGTCTGTTTGAAATTGGCGAGCATCTCTGTGCCAGCGTCGTATCTCACAGGTAACTAGAAATGGTTAAGGAAGGCCATTGCCAGTTCACGAAAAGAAGAGTATCTTGAGAGATCAAGCTCAATGTACCATTTCGCAGCACTCCCGATAAGAGTATGTTGAAACAATCACAATTGTACGAAGTCATCTTTCAATGAGTTAGATGAACACCAAAGATGGAAGATAGTCACATGATCACTTGGATATTCATTAGGCTTGGCCTCGAACTTTGGAATGTCCAAAGACAACTTCGTTGGCATAGGAGGCCAATGTGGATCGTGACAAATAGGATCATTTAACAACCTTGTCAAATCTGGCAAGTGTAAAGTCACTAGGAATGGTAGTTTGGGTTGCTGCTGATAACTTGGGAAAAAGGGTCCTGGAGTTTGACTGGCACCAGGTTGCCAGGAAAAGTTTGGTTGCTAGTCCGGATTCTAGTAGAAACCATGGCCCTGACCAGCGTAATGATTTTGCATCTGTGGAGACATCATCGGCTGATTTCCCATAAAGGACATAGAGTGTTGGGCATGCATCGTGTTCGAAGGACTGTGGGAAGGATTACCCCATGTCGGTCCTGATGGGAGAGGCATAGTATTATGTCTAGGGTTCCATTGAATGTGGAAAGAATTACCCCAGAACGACATTCCAGAGGAGGGAACGGATCCTTGTCCTGAGTTCCAGGGTCCTGTTATATGTGCCCCCTGCGCAGGAATAGTACCCTGCGCAGGAGTAGATTGTCCAAAAATGGGGTTTCCACCAGACGAGAAAGCGGTTGACGAGAAAGTGTTGTTACCAAACATCTCATTCCAAGAAAATGGTATTGAACCTACCGGCATACTGTGCGCAGGTGTTCCTTGAATCCTTGCCCCAAATAAACTAGTGTGTGTAGGTTGCTCGGCGGACTGCTGATGCGGACCACCAAGCGAAGGGGACGAAGGAGGGATATGACCTCCTGCATAAGGAAAATAGTTAAAAGGGACAGGAGTTCCCCCAAGTTGACCTTGTAGAGGAGCGTTAGAGATCCCTGGCCTCAGACCCAAAGCCTGTAAAGTGGAGTAGGTTAGTGCAGGACTTGTACCTGAACTAGGCATATCGTATGAGAACGGAGGGCCTATCGCACTAGGTGTGAAGGGGGTTGTGGCCACCTCCATAGACAGGTTCAGTCCACTGTGTGACGTAGTTGCGGCCGAGACCATGGTGGCTCGGACTGACGATGGTAATTTAGGAGATGACTCTCCTGTGGTAGCAACTGTGGTGGGAATTGAAGAATTCCCAGAAGAAGTAACAGCGTTTGTTTCCATAGCTGTGTGAGGCACTGTTTGGCATTCGTGAAATTGGATCGGTACAATAAACAGTGCCAAGAAATCAGTGGTTGGGGTTTCATCCGAGCCAATATTGGTGGTTGATTCCTCCAGGAGTTGTTCGGGCACAAAGGTTTGTAACCCGGTCGCTTCAAAAGACCCTTGTTGGTCCAGCTTCCGCCTTAATGGTGGCGGGGCTGGCTC
>JZKD02S2266164.1:741134-755973 GCA_000966675.3 Picea glauca
AGATGACCTAACCTACTGACTGTTCAAACCTAGACTCAAACACCTGAGAGGAATACTTCTTATCAAAGGAGGGGATGACTGCCCCACCCTGAACAAAAAGTAGCTTGTCCAAGCACGCGACTGTCACTAAAACAACACGCATGCAAACACGTGATGAACAGAGACAAAAAGCATGTACACACGGGCTGACCTTGTGCAGGCCGCGTGTATATCTAAATTCTAAGGAAAAATATGAAAACAGGCAGTCCAGACCAAGAAGAGGCCTCTGGTATTGATAACCAGGGTCCCTTGAAGGCTTGGATGTTCTTTCTAACAGAAAAGACAACTAATGTAAGGACCAATAAGGAAAAAAAAAAGCAATCTAAGATAGGACTCTGAACCAGCAAGACTCAGACAGGATTCCAAAAAAACCCCTGAGAATGTGTAATTCTGACAGGGAAGAGGAGAATTGCCTCTTAAGGTTCTCTGAACTCCTACACGCTACTGCTATCTCTATAGCTAGCATTCACACGCAGGCTGTAAGAGGATAGGGCGCGGGTACACGCATGCAGGCCTTTTGTAGGCTCTGTGTACCTCTATGTGTCCCGACAACTACTGTCAAGCAAAAGTCAGGAAAAAATGGTATGGAAAACCAGACTCCCTACTATCTCAAACCTTACAGAAAAAGACAGGCAAAGAAAAATAGAAAACCTAATCTTTAAACTACCCAAAAACTTAAATAAATCCAGAAACCCTAAAGAGTATTCTCCCCAATACAGTCGCCAATTCTGTTGTTGGGAAAAACACCCTACAGACTAGCAAACTAGGGTCAGACTTGCATGCAGATTTTGACCGAATAGAAACTACTTTTTTACCTACAACCCAATATTTAAACCCCTTTTTCATAGTAAATGCATGGAAAAGGACCACAAACCTTATTATCGGCGTTCGATGTAGATCCTTCGTTGCTCTTCGATTACTTTCTTGCACTGCTCCTTCCACAGATGACCTGCACTCAAGACAAACAACAACTATGCATGCATGCTACTTCTATACTCAAGGGTTAGAAATTAAGCATAAATTAATAAAACCATAGACAATTCATGCATTGGGATGGGAAAAGTATTTTTTTTATTACTGAAAGTGAATCAACTTACAAAACGCTGAGACCGACCACCGCTCCTTGAACCTGATCCTGGGCTCCTCTTCTTCCGTCCTTCAACTTCTTTACGTTAAATCTCCTTTGGCATGAGGAAAGGCTAAAGGGTTGGGACAATGGATTACGTAAATAGGCAGAGTTTATTCGCTATATTTTTTCCTTCTCAAAATGGTACCCCTACCCCTTCTTTTATAGGCTAGAAGGAGCTAGGGTTTTGGATGAACCCTCGACCATGCATGGCCGGGAGTTTCAATTAACTGACCCATAGCATTTTGTTCCATCGACAACTTTCTTTTTTTCGTGCTTTGTTAGGTATACACGGGTTGTTGTGAGTCATCTGGCGTGCACACACGTGCAGTAATGTGTTAGGGCGCGTGGGCCTTGACACAAGAGGATTTTCAAAGAGTTGTTTAGCAGATTTTTGGCAAAGAAGGGATATGAATTGGCCTGATGCCGGGTAAGCATGTGTGGTGCAATTTAGGGTTATAACATCTAGGCATTCAAATTTCGAACAAATCAAAAGAAATAATTCTGATATATTATTGAACTAAAATGGTTCATATTTTTCATGAAATTGTTGAAACAATTAGACTGACAAAGTTTGGTTGGATTCAAATTTTGCAGAGTTAACAACAACTAGATCAGACCAAGATCAGCACATATTCCATAGGAATGGAAGAGGCACAAGGGACTTATTGTCTGGAGGATGAGATTAGAGGGATGGATGTCCATTTGGGCATTGAAGGAACAAAGTCCAATGGACATGGAGAAGGAAGGGATGAAAACATGAATATGGCAGAGACCATTAAAAATTTGCAGAAGAATTTCCAAAGCCATAAAGATGATAATGAAAGGATTATGAAATCCAAGGAGCAGTAGGATGACTTCAACATAAAGTTATTTTAGATCTTGAACATAATAGAAAAGAAATTGGAGAAGAAGAGTGGCTCAAGAAAATCTGGAAGTCACAGGCCTCTTGATGAGAAAAGAAGAACCAAAAGTGTTTGCAAACATCACCACCACTCCTTGAGGAATTCCAATAAGAGATCACACAGCCTCTCAAGTCCATCCCCTGTCAGGAAGCATAAGGGGTCTGGGGTGGATGAACTACGAGGATAAATGAACAAAATCAAACCTCCTACATTTAATGGTGAGAACAAAAAGGACGAAGATGCAGAAACATGGTTGTTGGGCATGAGAAAGTGTTTTCAATTGCATAATTATTCTTCTCATTCATAAGGTAGAACTTCCATATATCAACTCAAGGGAAAGGCATCCATTTGGTGGGATCATCTTGTGCAGGTGAAACACATTAAAGAGAAAAGTGTTACTTGGAGATAATTCAAGAAGTGTTTTGAGAAGAAATACTTGACTAAGAGATACTATGACAAGAAAATGAAAGAGTTCTTTGAACTCAAGCTTGAAAGTATGACAATAGATGAATATGAGATCAGGTTTTTAGAATTGTTGAAGTATGTCTCTTTCATCAAGGATGAGACAGTTAAAATTCAAAGGTATTTGAGTGGATTTCCATCATTCATCAGTGACAAAATACAGTATGATGATCCCAATACATTGGAGGAGACCATAAGGAGAGATAAATGCCTATATGATCAACAAAAAGCAAGGCCAACTTTCCAAAATCCTTTGGAAGACAAAAATAAGTTCAATATGGATAAGAGGAAGAGGGGAGCTAAGCCGCCATTCTTCAAAAATAATCCATAGGGACAACAAACTTCTAGAGAGCTTAGAACAATTGAGACAGGGGGTCAAAGGCCAAGGAAACCACTTATTCAATGCTAGGGTTGTAGAGGAGATCATATGTATAGAGATTTTCCTCACAGAGATGAAAAAGGGAGAACTATTCACAATGTACAACAAGCTAAAATAGTGGAGGACATGGGTAGAAATTTTCCAAGGATCTATGCATCCCTCGACAACAAGAAAGAAGATTATCAGTCACATATGATTGGAGTGGAAGGTATGATCAACAACCAAACCATTGCTATTTTAATTGATTCAAGAGATAGTCATAGTTATATAGATACTAAGATGGTGGGAAGTTTTCATTTTCCAAGAAGAAAGCATGGAAAATCTTGGTTGGTGCAGCTGGCTACTGGAGCCAAAAGAAAAGTTAATGAGATGGTTAAGTCATGTCTTATGGACATGAATGGATTGAACACCAGGGCAGATTTGAACATCTTGCCTTTAGGTTCCTATGACTGTCTAATTGGGATGGATTGGTTGGACCAGTATCATGCCATCCTAGACTATCATAACAAGGCATTTACTTGCTTGGATGAGGAAGGGATCCTAAGAAAAGTTCAGGGAATTTCCAAGGGAGTAACCATCTGAGAAATTTTAGCATTGCAGCTGAAGAAATGTTACATAAAATGTTGTCAAATATTTTCATCACATATAGAAGAGACACCTAAAGATAAAGTGCCAAATTTGGAAGATCATGCAGTCCTGGAAGAATTTGAGGATGTATTCAAGGAGGTACCAGGACTACCCCTAAAGAGAGACATTGATTTCTCTATAAATCTAATGCCTGGAGAATTTTCAGTGTCAAAGAGTCCTTTACAGAATGAGTACACCGGAGTTGAAGGAGTTGCAAATGCAGCTTGAAGAGATTTTGAAGAAGGGGTATATACACCCAAGTGTGTCGCCTTGGGGTGCCCCAGTCTTGTTTGTGAAGAATTAATATGGAACATTAATATTATGCATTGATTTCAGACAGCTGAATAAAGTGACTGTTAAGAACAAGTATCCTCTGCCAAGGATTGATGATCTCTTTGATCAATTGAAGGATGCCAAGATATTTTCAAGGATAGATATCAGGTCAAGATACCATCAAGTAAGGATTAAACATGAATATATCAACAAGAGTACCTTTAGGACAAGGTATCATCATTATGATTTCACAGTGGTGCCATTTGGGTTGTCAAATGCACCAATTGTTTTCATGTTCTTAATGAATGGTGTTTTCCGAGAATATTAGACAAGTTTGTCATTGTCTTTTTGGATGACATTATTATATATTCTAAGTCAAAGGAAGAGCATGAACATTATTTGAGGATGGTGCTGCAATTATTAAGGTATCTTAAGTTGTATGCCAAATTGAGAAAGTGTTCATTTTATCAGAAGCAAATTCATTATTTGGGGCATATCATTTCAAAGGAGGGGATAGTAGTGGATCCTGAGAAGATAGAATCCATTAGAGAATGGTCAGTACCAAAGAATGTGACAAAGGTCATATCATTCATGGCCCTAGAAGGCTACTACAGGAGATTTATTGAAGGATTCTCAAAGATTGCACACCCAATCACTTCCTTACAAAAGAAGGGTGTGAAGTTTCAGTGGACATTGGATTGTGAAAAGAATTTCCAACACTTGAAACAATTATTAAAAAGTGATCCAATACTAAGGATTGTAGACCCAAATGAAGACTTCATTGTATGCACAAATGCATGTAAAGGAGTGTTATCACTTAAATTTCATTCGCACATGGTTACAAGAACTCAGCATCGTCAAAACAGTGATGAAGTCATTCATGGACTTGAATTAATACCACAGCATTCAAAAAGGTCAAAAAACTATAAAAAGTAGTGAAAAATTGAAGAGCGCTTTGCAGACATTCGATGTGCGCGCGCATGCACGGAACAGGAACGTATAAATTGCACACAAGCGCACGATGCACGACTGTACTAGCTTTGTGGAGTCCTCACTCAAAATGGATTTGTTATATGTTATGAATCAAGGAAATTGAAGGAGCATGAAAGACATTATGCCACTCATGATTTGGATTTGGCAGCCATAGTGCATGCCTTGAGGAAATGGAGATAATACCTCATGGGGAAAAGGTTTGAGCTAAGAATAGACCACAATGGTATGAAATATTTATTTGATCAGCCAACTCTAAATGCTAGGAAAAGAAGATGGTTAGAATTTCTAAGTGAATATAACTTTGATATAAAACATATCAAGGGGAAAGAGAACAAAGTGGTTGATGCACTCAGCAGAAGAGTGCATGAAATGCATGCTACAACCATTAGCATGTACCAATCAGATTTGAAAGACAGAATTTTAGAGGCTGCCAAATTAGACTTGCATTACAAGGAACTAGTGGCAAAATTATAGCAGGGTATTTTGCAGCAGGAAATTGAGGAATATAAGATTGATAATGATGAAATTATCATGTACAGAGGAAAAATTTACGTACCAAATTCTCATGATTTGAAAAGTTTGATATTGAGGGAAATGCATAATGTACCTTATGTTGGACACCCGGGTTATCAAAAAACTGTTGTAGCTATCAAGAGCCAATATTATTGGCCCTGCATGAAGAAAGAGGTTGTTGATTTTATTGCCAGATGTTTGGAATGTCAAAAGGTAAAGGTTGAGCATAGACACCTAGCTAGTTTGCTACAGTCATTACCCATTCCTGAGTGGAAATGGGAAGTTGTAATAATGGATTTCATCACCAAACTACCCAGAACAAACAAGCAACATGATTCTATCATGGTAGTGGTGGATAAGCTTACTAAATCTTCCCATTTTATTCCAATTAAGTTCACTCACAAGGCAACGAACATTGCTGATGTTTATATGAAAGAAATTGCTAGATTACACGGCATACCCAAGACAATTGTGTCTGACAGAGATCCAAAATTTAACTCAAATTTTTGGAAGGGATTATTTAATGGATTTGGAACAAATTTGAATTTTAGTACATCGTATCATCCAGAATCGGATGGAAAAATGGAGAGGGTAAATCAAGTGATTTAAGATATGTTGATGATGTATTTGATGGATAAACCATCAAAATGGGAATACTACCTACACTTGGTAAAGTTTTATTATAACAATGGGTACCAAGCATCTCTAAAGATGATCCCATTTGAGGCACTTTATGGAAGAAAGTGCAACACACCAGTAAGTTGGGATAACCCAACAGACATAGTAGTGGTTGGGCCAGATTTACTCAGGGAAATGGAGCAAATGATTAAAATAAAACAAAATTTGAAGGCTACCCAAGAAAGGAAGAAAATTTATGTTGATAAGGGCAGAACTCACAGGGAATTTAAAGTGGTGATCATGTATTCTTGAAAGTGAGGGCCAACAGAAGTTCCCTGAAGTTGGGAAATTGTTCAAAGTTGGCAGCTCACTATTATGGGCCATTTGAAATCCTAGAGAGGATTGGTCCAGTAGCTTATATGATTGCATTGCCTGCATCTATGTATGTTCATAATGTATTCCATGTATCATTACTCAAGAAATATATACCTGATGCTAATCATGTTATTGATTGAAATGTGATTCAGGTGGAGCAAGAAGGCGCTTTTCAAGTGCATCGGGTGCACATTCTGAACTGGAAAATCAAATAGCTATAGAATCGAGCCATAGGGCTTTTAAAGGTCCAATGGACCTGGTACAGTCCTGAGGATGCTACTTCAAAGCATGAGGATGCAATGCAGGTAGGATACCCACATCGTTTTGAGGATTTTTGAAATTTTGTTGTATATGGGTACATGATGCACTGAGGACAATGCATAAATAAGGGGAGGGGATTGTAATATCCCTAGGTCGAACCCAATTGTAATGTAAATGAAAATGTACTTAATCTGGTGAGTTGTTTGATATAATTTTGTATGCACATTTCATGGCATAGTGCGTGCTTGTATTGCGCAGTAAAATGATGAAGTGTGCACATTCCTAGATACCGTACACAACAACTTGAGTGCGTGCGATTTTGAGGCTAGGGAGCCTTTTGTGTATATGTTGCATTTTATAGGCTGGTGAGCCTATTATTATAAGCTAGGATGCTTATGTTTTGATTAGGCCAGAGAGCCTAGATGTTAAAGTCCAGTGCGCCTATTTTTGTATATGTCTCATCATTAATATAAAATACATCGTTGTGCGCAGACCAACCATGATAAAAGAGTATGGAGGACTAAATGCCACTAGTTAGGGAAAGGGTGGGGCTAAAATTTAAGGAAAAGGGCTAAGCTAGGGAGATTAATCCAAAAAGGAATATTATATTAATATTTATTAAATCATAAAGTATGAATAGTTATTTTATCCTAAGTTCCAAAGTTGGGGACAAGTGAGCCAAAGTAGCTCCCAACATGACAAGTGTCAAGTTGGGTACATGCATACATATTGTTGGGACTTAGTACATTTTCCCATCTTTTTCCATCATTGAGTCATCTAGTCAATCATCCATGAGCATGCACACACCCATTGAGCTATCCTTCGTATCTTCATGACTGTATCTGAACATGTATCCATAGCCATTGTTGAGCCTCTAAATTGACTTCCCCACTACCCTATTATACTCCTCATCTATACCTTTTTGGCTTACCTAAGCTTGGATAAATGACAAAGAACACTACCATTAGCCATTGATGAGGTCATAAGGTAAAGTATAATTAATTCATGCATTTTTGTGGTTTATTGAGCTAGGAGACTAAATGTTTCATGTACTAATTTTTTAATTTTCCATGTGTAACCTTTGACCTCTAGATGAGTCCATCCTTTCTGTACCAGCTCAACCATCTGGTACTTATGCGCCAAATTGCCACTGTCTGAATCCGGTACCAAGCGCACCTTCCATTCAGATATGGTACCGAACCATCCATTGTCGCGATCAGGTACCAACGACCGCAGACTGTTCTAGTTCGGCACCATCCACTTGCATACTGTTTGAATCCAGTACCATTTACCGAATCTCACCTATCACGATCGGGTACCAATATAGGAAGCGAAATATACGAAGTTTAACTCCAAATCGTATCAAAGATAATTGTTGGATGTTTGTTGAATCATTAAAGCTCTAGCAAGGATGCGATAAGCTTGTTTGTTTATTGCTTCATCCTCATACACTTCATGAGCTTAAAATATGTAACCGAATATATAAATTTGATAATTCACTGATTTTCTAAAGATTTCACCTCCCTGTGTTTCACAACTAAGATTGTTTAAATAGTCATGGCAAGGATGGTGGAGGTAGTGGTAAGTTAGCATAACACAGTATGTGAAGCAGTGTTACATATTGCATAACAGATTTTGAGTTGAAGTTTAATAGAAGGATGCCATTTATTTCTAGGTCTTGATCATTTATGAATGAATGTGAGTTGAGTTGTTAGCATAGTTTAATTCTATGTTTTGAAATTTGAGTAAGTGGAATGCATGGATTGAAAGAAAGCTTACTGTAGACTCTAGTCGCTGACCTGTTGAAGCAGCAAGGGCCCACCACCCAACAAAGGTCAACATCCTTATAGATTAGTGTTAATAGTTGATTTCAATAGTATAAATGTTAGACTAGCTGAAGCTTTGACCCTTTCAGAGGATAGTAGTATAGTCCAGTTTAGGTTTCAATTGTTTAGAGATCTTTACTTATTCTATTTTGCATATGCTCTGTTTCCATTTTTATGAATTTGATTTTGTTTCATGGACATGAATGTTGGCAATAGTAGTCAGACATAATTGATGGAGAACTAGTGAAGCTTACAACAGCACATTGTGAACCACAACATACTTAGTATATTGACTATTGAACTACCCACGCTATGTCTTGGTGATTGATGTGTGATTTTCCTTTCAAAAGTGTGATTGCATAGTTAGTTTTCTGGGTCAGATAGAAGAATTGATCTGTCAAAAGAACTCCATCTCATACTTGCATGTTCCATAATGGAGTAGATATCCTCTCTGTGAAAGACAACCAAAGTGCGTTTTGATTTGCTAGTTTGTTTTGTTTCCAACATGCATAATCTAGAATAGTTCTATAATCAAGACATTAGAATTACCTTCCTTACTAGTGTCTTGTAACTCTATTGATTACGAATCTCGGATTGATAATTAATGAGTGCATTATATTACACATATAAGTAGCACAACATTTTTTGATTTCAATAGTATAGATGTTAGACTAGCTGAAGCTTTGACCCTTTCAGAGGATAGCAGTATAGTCCAGTTTAGGTTTCAATTGTTTAGAGATCTTTACTTATTCTATTTTGCATATGCTTTGTTTCCATTTTTATGAATTTGATTTTGTTTCATGGACATGGATGTTGGCAGCAGTAGTCAGACATAATTGATGGAGAACTAGTGAAGTTTACAACAACACATTGTGAACCACAACATACTCAGTATATTGATTATTGAACTACCCATGTATGTCTTGATGATTGATGTGTGATTTACCTTTCAAAAGTGTGATTGCATAGTTAGTTTTATGGGTCAGATAGTAGAATTTATTTGTAAAAAGAACTCCACCTCATACTTTCATGTGCCATAATGGAGTAGATAGCCTCTCTTTGAAAGACAACCAAAGTGTGTTCTAATTTACTAGTTTGTTTTGTTTCCAGCATGCATAATCTAGAATAGTTCTATACTCATGACATTAGAATTACCTTCCTTACTGGTGTCTTGTAACTCTGTTGATTACAAATCCTGAATTGATAATTAATGAGTGCATTATATTACACATATAAGTAGCACAACATTTTGGTTCCATTGCCGGGGAGTTGCAAACGGTAGGAAGTGATTTTTAGCTTAGATTGTTTGCATAGATTTTGAATGATTTTAAAGGCTTCTTGAGGGAGGAGGATAAAACGTTTAAGATGTGAGTGAAGAGCCATGCGGCCACTAGAGTGGGGTTCTCTGAAGCTAAGTTGCCTTCTTACCTTCTAGATAGAATTAGGATTTCAATTCAGTTAAGAATCAAATTTCCATTTTATGCATAGATATAGAGATAATAAGGGTAGATTTGTAAGCTCTAAAGGTTCAAAAACAACCCCCCCCCACTAATTCAACTGACACTGGTGCGGGAAAAATTCCACCAGGAGAAAGTTCAAGGGGAGCCAATGAGGCTCCGGGAGAAGAACCTAAAACAAAAGAATCAACATTGGGGCGGGCAGAATGAGAATCTGCTGAATGTTCAGGAGACACACAAAATCTAGTTTCTGAACCATCTATCAGTGGAATGGAAGAAGAAAAAGGAAATGTAGCCACTAATACTAATACCTTTGGGTTTCCAATCTTGGATATCTCTGGAAACATCAGCATGAAAAACATCCCACTATCATCGTTACCCACTTTTAGAGGTATGTCAACTAAAGATCCAGACTTATTCTTATTTGAGTTTGACATATTATGTAGAAGCTATAACTATTCAGACGATGCCCAAAAACTTAATCTCTTTCCTGCTACAATGAAGGATTCATCCTTAAGATGGTTCATGAGCTTAGGAGAAAATACAATCCTCTCTTGAGATCAGATGAAAGACACATTTTTACAAAAATACCAAGACTATCATAAGGATAATGCTAAGAATGACATTTTTAAAATGCAGCAAACAGAAGATGAAAGCCCTGAAGACTACTTAGAAAGGTTCTTATACAACTACTAGAAATCAAAATTATTCACCACAGACCCAGCTGTAGTAAGAACCGTATTTTTGAAGGGTATTAGAGATGACTGCATAGAAGTTTTAAATTTGTTAAGTTCAGGAGATGTGCACCAAAATCCTTTTGTAGAGATTGCAGATTATTGTAGAAGATACTCAAGAGGAAAAGCTAAAACAGGCAAAGCACCAAGAGATTCTTTTAGCAGAAATACAAGACAAAGCTCAGGAACTGTCACCAAAATTGAGTTAGGAAACTTATTAGAGAAATTTAAAACAAACATCTTGAGCACAATTAGTAACCAGTTAGATACCCTTAAATTGAAAAAGAAATAAGAAGAAGAGATTGTTTTAGCAATCTTCTATCCTAGATGCCGAAAGAAGCATGGTGAGAAATAATTTCCATTAAATGTCATAGAAATATGTGGCCTGTGTACACTAGAGCACCCCACATCTGAGTGTCCAACTTTGCTTGAACTACAAGCCATGTATAGTGGAGGAGGAGTCTCACAAGAACAATCATACACTTCCAGAATACCTTGGAGAGCACAAAACCCCAATGCATTTTATGACCCTAATGCACAATATCAACAACAACAATGGGGTCCTCCCCTAATGATCTATCCACAATGGACACCTCAGCAAGCTCAAACTCAACCTTGGCAACAAGGTTGGAGGGGGCATGTGTATGGGAATCCCTCTTACCCTACATATCCACAGTATCCTACAAACATTTCCCAATTACTACCTGGATTTAACCCACCACAGATGCAAGCTTTACTCCCACCTCCTATACAACAGCAATTTACAACCCCCTTGAACCCTAACTAGCAGCAATAAGTACCTATAAATGCCAATCAACAGCCACAAAACCAAGCTGCCCACAACCCTCCGAGACCAATAGAAATCCCTATCCAGCCAATCCCTAATCCCAATAATCAACCCACCCACCCTGGGCAAAATACAGAAGTTCAAACCTTTCCCACCTATGAAATTCAACTGTGATCAGGGAAAACTGTAAATCAATCAAATCCTGGAGTAATAATTCAGGAAGAAAATGATAATCATTTTGAGGAAGAAAACACTCAAACCATCCCTGTAGAAGAAGAGACTTCCCCTCCTATTCCAATCACTTCTCAGTCTGTACGAGTACCTCAACAAGTTAATCTTCCACCCTACCCCGAAAAACTATTAGTGAAGAAACCTGACCCACCCTTGCACAAAGATATAGAGGATGAATTACGAAATGTATGTATAAAAATACCTCTATTGCAAGCCATTAAGGATATCCCCATATATACCAAAATCATAAGGGAGCTTTTCCTTAAGAAACCAGGAAGGAAGAAGAAGGAACCTCCCCTTGTTCAGGTGGTGGGGAATTTATTTCTGAAATGCCATACAAATATAATGACCCTGGGAACCCAGTAGTCACTCTTGAAATTAATGGTATTTCTTTACCAAACACACTCATTGATTTGGGTGCAGCAATTAATGTAATGCCTTTTGACACTATGAAAAAGCTCCAAACCAACCAGTTAAGACCAACCCAAACCATGATAGAGTTGGCAGATAAGTCAATCAGTAGCTCTATAGGAAGTCTAGATGATGTCACAAACACTCTAGCTTCTTGGGAATATCCAGTAGACTTTCTAGTCATCTACTCTAAATCATCCTCCAAACCAGGACACCATGTAGTTCTTGGCCGCCCTTGGCTAGCCACAGCAGATGCCTTTATTAGTTTTCGGTCTGGTGAGATGACTATATCCAATGGCACACATAGCCAAAATCTTGTCCTCTTTCCTCCTGCCCAATTGGCACAGGAAATACCTGTCTGGTTAGAAAACCCTTATGGAGAAGAAGATTGCATCAAACCCTTGTTAACACTTGAACAGGTAAGAGGAATGCAAGAAAAATCGGATGAACAAGTCTCAAGTTTATTTTTGGCTAATACAAATTGTATTGAATACCCGAAGTCTTTTGCAGAGTTGTCACACATTTTCAGTTCCAAATTTCAACAAACTTGGCACCTTGATATCACTCAATTATATACTTTATCACCATCTCCCTCAGAGAAGGAAGAAAGCACTGAACTTGTTGAGATTAGCCTAGGAAAACCTTTGTATATCAACTCTAGTTTGGAACCAAAACAAAAGACACAAGTAATTGAAATGATCCAAAGACAATTTGATGCCTTTGCATGGAATTATGCAGACATGAAAGGCATTCACCCTGACACATGCACACATCATATCTACACTAATAACCAAATTAGACCAGTTAGACGGCCTTAGCGAAGGATGAATCCAGCCCTTAAAGATATTGTAAAAGAGGAATTGCAAAAACTCCTTCAAGCCAATCTCATATACCCCATTTCATATAGTCAATGGGTGTCTCCACTTGTCATAGTTCCCAAGAAAAATGGTAAGTGGAGAATATGTGTAGACTTCAAGGAGTTGAACAAAGCCACCAATAGGGATTATTTTCCCTTACCATTTATTGATCAGGTGTTGGATACCTTGTCCAGAAAGAAGTATTTTTCGTTCCTAGATGGGTTTAGTGGTTATAACCAATTACAAATAGCACCCGAATACTAGGAGAAGACCACTTTCACCTACCCATGGGGAACCTGTGCTTATAGGGTTCTTCCTTTTGGACTTTGCAATGCCCCAACCACTTTTCAAAGGGTTGTCCTAGCCATTTTCTCTGACTTGACCAATGATTGCATGGAAGTCTACATGGATGACCTTACAGTCCATGGAAAAAACTTCCAGGAAGCTTTGACCAGTCTAGAAAAAGTCTTGATTAGGTGTAAGGAAACTAATCTTTCCATAAGTAATGAAAAGTCAAAGATGATGCTCATTGAAGGTATTGTTTTGGGACATCACATATCTGGTTCTAGAATGAGAGTTGATCCGGCAAAGATTTATATTATCACACAAATCATAATACCTTCCTCACAAAAGGAAGTTCGCAACATTTTAGGGCATGCTGGCTACTATAGAATATTCATTCCGAATTTTACAAGACTAGCTACCCCTTTATTCAAGTTATTATCTAAAGAAGCTGAATTTAAGTGAGATGATGAATACCAAATATCTTTTGAGATTCTAAAACAAAAAGTGTCAACTACCCCTGTATTAAGAGGACCAAATTGGTCCCTTCCTTTTCATATTTGTACCGATGCCTCAGACATAGCCCTTGGGGCAGTTCTTGGACAAAGGGAAAATCAAATGCCTTATGTTATTTATTTTGTCAGTAAAAATCTGTCTCCAGCTGAAGTTAATTATACGGTCACGGAAAAAGAATTGCTAGTTGTGGTCCATGCTATCAATAAATTTAGACACTATATTACAGGATATCAAGCTTTTGTACACACTGATCATTCAGCCATCAAATTCTTAATGAAAAAACCTGTAACAAATCCTAGAGTTATAATATGGTTGTTATTATTACAAGAGTTCAATATCAACATTATTGATAGACCTGGTAAGGATAATCTTGTGGCTGATTTCTTATCTAGAATGATTCATCTGGGAGATAATGCACCAGTAGAAGATAAATTTCCTGATAAAAATTTGTTTGCTATTTCTACATTCACTCCTTGGTATGCAGATGTAGATAACTATCTTGTGATAGGGAAGATGCCTCAGAAATTGTCTCCTAGAGAAAAAAAAAAGTAATTCAGCTAAGTGCAAACTACATGTGGCACGATGAATGTCTCTACAAAACAAGACCAGATATGGTAATCAGGAGATGTGTAAGGGAAGATGAAATTCATGATATTTTGCAAGCCTGCCATGATGGTCCTTGTGGAGGACACTTCGCAGACAAGAGGACCACTTATAAAGTTCCGCAATCTGGTTATTATTGGCCTCATATTTTCAAAGATGCTAAAACCTATGTATCCAATTGTGATGAATGCCAATGAATGGGTAAGCCTATTGCACAAGACCAAATACCACTTCAAGCCCAAGTAGTCATTGAGCCTTTTGAGAAATGGGCATTAGATTTTGTAGGACCCATTAACCATGCATCTAAAAATAAAAAGTACATACTTGTATGTACTGACTATGTGACTAAGTGGGTTGAAGCAAAAGCTTTACTAGCTGCAAGTGAACAATCAGTGGTAGATTTCCTTTTTAATGACATATTTACAAGATTTGGTGTACCTGTAACATCTCGCTCTGGCGCATTGAGACCACTTATTATTTGAGGACACTTGCTCGCAAGTGATCTGGACCCTTTTTGACATTAGACCTATTATATTTGATTATGATGTGATTGACAGATGACAT
>JZKD02S2266164.1:761233-771743 GCA_000966675.3 Picea glauca
AAAACATGTAGAGGAAGCCCATCTTTCTCCAGAGAAATTTAAGGAACCTCAAAAGAAAAAGGGCAAGAAAGATAAGGTAACTCCATCATCATCAGTGAGCCAAAACGATAAAGTTAGTAAATAAGAAGGGCCCTCTTCCACAGTCAATAAGAGTTTTAAAACTCAAGAATCAAAAGGTAAAACTAAATTAGTAGAGGAGACTTCAACAGTAGCACTTGAGGAGAAGGGTCATAAGACAAAAACTATGAGGAAAGAGAAGAATAGCTCAGAAAATAAAAGTGAACAGTCTATAGAACAATTCCCTGTAACCACTCCACAAACAGAAAAGAAGAAAAGGAAGCATGTGAGCACCCTTGATCCAGTACCCCCTTGTAAAAGAACCACAAGGAGCATGGAAAAGAAAGGAAAAGTAGTTTTCAGTCCTCATACACATGAAGATCCAATAGATCTTACCTCCCCTTCTGAAGACCTATCAATCTAGGATGACATCCCTAGCTTGACCGAGGAACAAGTCACTATTACTTTATGTGGGATGAGGGAGGAAGTGGAGGAAAGAGAATACATCTAGACAAAAACAATGGAGTCAACAAGGACCTTAACAAAAGTACAGATGAAGAAAAAGATTGGGGAGCTGCAAAAACAAAACCAGGAATTCAAACAAGAAGTGAAGGAATACCAACTATTGGACAAGTATATCAAAAAGGAAAACGATAAATTGAAGGCAACCGACTAGCAACTTCAAGATGACCATGAAGAGACTTCTAACAAGCTCAAGAAGGTACTAAGACTCTTACAATACATTAGGGTCATAAAAAGGGAGCTGAAAGCAGAAGCCTCAGCCATCAACATCATTGATCCACAGAAGTAAAGAATGGAGTCTCAAATTTTGAAAAAAATTGGATTTGTTTCAGTTGCATGAGGACATGCAATGGTTTTGGAATGGGGGATTGTTGAGCCTCTAAATTGACTTCCCCACTACCCTATTATACTCCTCATATATACCTTTTTGGCTTACCTAAGCTTGGATAAATGACAAAGAACACTACCATTAGCCATTGATGAGGCCATACGGTAAAGTATAATTAATTCATGCATTTTTGTGGTTTACTGAGCTAGGAGACTAAATGTTTCATGTACTAATGTTTTAATTTTCCATGTGTAACCTTTGACCTCTAGATGAGTCCAGCCTTTCTGTACCATCTCATCCATCTGGTACTTATGCACCAGATTGCCACTGTCTAAATCTGGTACCAAGTGCACCTTCCATTCAGATATGATACCGAACCATCCACTGTTGCGATCCAGTACCAATGGCCGCAAACTGTTCTATTCCAATACAAACCACTTGCATACTATTCAAATCTAGTACCATTTACCAAATCTCACCTGTCACGATCTGGTACCAATATAGGAAGCATAATATACCAAGTTTAGCTCTAGATCGTATCAAAGATAATTGTTGGATGTTTGTTGAATCATTAAAGCTCTAGCAAGATATGATAACCTTGTTTGTTTATTACTTCATCCTCATACACTTCGTATCATGAGGATGAAGCTTAAAATATGTAACCAAATATATAAATTTGACAATTGACTAATTTGCTAAAGATTTCACCTCCTTGTGTTTCATGACTAAGATTGTTTAAATACTCATGGAAAAGATGGTGGAGGTAGTGGAGAGTTAGCATAACACAGTATGTGAAGCAGTATTACATATTGCAAAACCGATTTTGAGATGAAGTTTAATAGAAGGATGCCATTTATTTCCAGGTCTTGATCATTTATGAATGAATGTGAGTTGAGTTGTTAGCATAGTTTAATTCTATGTTTTGAAATTTGAGTAAGAGGAATGTGTGGATTGAAAGAAATCTTACTGTAGACTCCAATCGCTGACCTGTTGAAGCGACAAGGGTCCACCACCCAACAAAGGTCAACATCCTTATAGATTAGTGTTAGTAGTTGATTTCAATAGTATATATGTTAGACTAGCTAAAGCTTTGACCCTTTCAGAGGATAGCAGTATAGTCCAGTTTAGGTTTCTATTGTTTAGAGATCTTTTCTTATTCTATTTTGCATATGCTTTGTTTCCATTTCTATGAATTTGATTTTGTTTCATGGACATGGATGTTGGCAGCAGTAGTCAAACATAATTGATGGAGAACTAGTGAAGTTTACAACAGCACATTGTGAACCACATCATACTCAGTATATTGACTATTGAACTACCCATGTTATGTCTTCATGATTGATGTGTGATTTCCCTTTCAAAAGTGTGATTGCATAGTTAGTTTTATGGGTCAGATAATAGAATTGATCTGTCAAAAGAACTCCATCTCATACTTGCATGTGCCATAATGGAGTAGATAGCCTCTCTGTGAAAGACAACCAAAGTGTGTTTTGATTTGCTAGTTTTTTTTGTTTCCATCATGCATAATCTAGAATAGTTCTATACTCATGAAATTAGAATTACCTTCCTTACTGGTGTCTTGTAACTCTATTGATTATGAATCCCGGATTGATAATTAATGAGTGCATTATATTACACATAGAAGTAGCACAACATCCATTCTCTGTTCATGTATTTGGTTAGCTTGGAAGATGGACTGAAGAAGCAGGTTGGCAGACTCGTGGGATATTGAAGAGGAAGGTTGTCAAGCTCGTGAGCATTTATCTAGGTGAGAGAATTGTTGGGAATTTATTTCCTGAAGGTGCTAAACTGCAACTACAGTTCTTTGAGACTTCTTGTCTGGCCTATTGCTAAAGCCCGGAAAGGAAGTGGGGCAGCCGAAGGACTGTTGAGAAGAGAAGGGGAACACTTCCTAGGTGGGACAGGAATGTGGGGAATGAGTGACTATAGGTTGTTAGTTTGAGTTGGCACTTGAGATGGATTCTTTCCTATTGTCTATGAGCCTTTAGCCTGGATAGGAATCCCTTTACCCGGGTGGAGTTTAGTCCCGACTCAGGGGTGACTCACTGTTGAGAGTGATAAACAGTGTGGTCTAAGGATGGGAGGTTCGTGGAAGGTCTACACGTAGTTGGTGACATTCTTACCAATATAAGTGTCAATTGTGTGATAAATTTACATGTTGCATTGTTATTTACGTGCTTATTTTTATGGGTTATGATATTTGCGGTTATAACTGTGTTTATTTTTATGGGTATTTCCTGTATATGTTTCATGTATATGTTTACTGTTATTTTAGTGTGAATCTATGCATTTACAGATGTATTTGGCTATTTACGTTATATATATATGTTTCTGCAAGAGTTCTGTGTGTATATATTTTAATTGCATGCAGTTCAAAAACAATTATGTGGCATAGCTCAGTTGGATGTTGGGTATGTTACAGTATGTTCTACAAAGAGAACAGTAAGATTTCTCTCGTGTAGCATGGCCTGACCATGGGTGGCCAGGGATGTTACATCACATATGCTACCATCCATGTTTTCGGAGGAGAACATATGAGGCTATACATGGAGGTCATATTGACATACATCATCAGTGACCATCAAGATCCAAGCAACCATCCAATTTATGTTGTCAAGGATGAGATCGAGTCATATGTTTTTCATTTAAATAATGAGGAACCAGAAATTAGAGTCAGCAAATGAAAAAAATTGTCTTTGACAGATCAATAGAACAAAGTGTGGAAGATGTGTTTCGATGGCTCTTCATCAAAAGAAGGTTACGGGGCTATTATAGTCCTCATTTCCCCTTTGCAGTAGGTTATAACTCTTTCTTATAAGCTAGAATTTGAGACTACTAACAATATAGTTGAGTATGAAGCTCTAGTTCTGAGATTGAAGGCTCCCAAAGACATGGCCATTGACAGTTTGGTAGTTTTGGGTGATTCTGAGTTATTCATCAATAAAGTAAAAAAAATATATCAAGCTAAGAAACAGAGGCTCAATCAATAGAGTAATGAGGTGTGGGACCTAGTTGACAACTTTTTTCTAGCATTTAATATCTCCTTCATTCATAGAGAGGAAAATCAAAATGTAGATTCTTTGGCATTGGCTTCCAGTACCTTCATAACTCCCATTGGCCCAAATATCAAGTATCAAATGGAATTCAGACATAGGAAAACCATACCAAACAACATAAAGCACTGACAAGTCTTTAGTGATGATTTGAAGATGAAAATATTTGTACGGGCCATTGAATAATTCTCCAGTATCTCAATAGATCAAGAGGGTGAAGATGATGAATCATATTGTCAACAAACATCTCATCTGTTGAACAAAGTGGTTGGCCACAACATTATGGAACTTAAAAAAACAACATACCAGGGGTCTAATGCCACTGGAAATTTTATTTGACAGTCATGATGTCTCTAGAGAAGTTGCCATAAAAAATCAAGAAGAGGAAGTGATGGACTAAAACATTGGGACTGTTGAAAATCCCAAAGTAGTCAAATTTTCCAAGTCGCTACCTCTAAAACAAAAAGGCAGGTATGTCAACCTCATGAAAAATTCCGTTGATGTTTTTTCATGGTTGTATGAGGAATTGAATACATTTGACACTGACATCATCCAACACAAGATCCCTCTAAAGGCTGGTTCTAAGCCATTCAGAAAGAAGATCAAGAAATTTAATCCCATGCTGATGTCCATAATTGAAAAAGAGATGAAAATAATGCTTGATGCCAGAATTATTGTTCCCTTGAGGTACTCATATTGGGTGGAAAACTTGGTACCTGTGAAGAAAAAGAGTGGGTAAATATGCTTGTGTGTGGATTTCCGAAATCTCAATAAGTGTTCCCTAATAGAAAACTACCCCCTGCCCAAGATGGACCATATTTTGCAAAGGGTAGTAGGTTCCCACATGATTTATTTGTTGGATGGGTACTTTGGTTATAACCAAACAGTAGTATGTGAAGAAGACAAAGAAAAAACAACATTCACCACACCATGGGGGACATTTATGTACGACAAAATTCCCTTTTGGATGATGAACATAGGGGCCACCTTTCAGAGGGCTATGGATGTATCCTTTGTGGGGGAGAAAGAAAAATTTATGGTTATATATTTGGATGAAATCCACATATTCTCCAAATTAGATGATGAGCATTTACAACACCTTGAGTAGATTTTCCAAAAATGCAGAAGGTACGGGATTTCTTTGAATCCCATGAAGTCCCACTTTGCTATGCTAGAAGGTAAACTCCTAGGTCACATCATATCAACAAGAGGTATAAAAATAGACCCTAAGAGAGTGGAGGCCATTCAGGAAATTGAAATCCCCATAAATAAGAAGTCTATTCAGTCTTTTATAGGTAGAATAAATTTGTAAGGCACTTTGTTCCAAACTTTGTTTAAATCGCAAAGCCTATCAACAACATGTTGAAGAAAGATGTTGTTATCAAGTGGTCTAAGGAGAAAAAATCAGCATTACAAAGGATCAAATGATGTTTGTTTGAAGCCCCTGTATTGGTCAACCCTGACTATGCCAAATAATTAGTTATCTTCTCTTTCACTTCCGAGGAAACCATTGTTGTTTTGCTACCACAAAAGGATGAAGAAGGGAATGAACAACCCATATCCTTTTTCAGAAAATCCCTCCAAGATGTTGAGTTGTGTTGGACATATTTCCATTGATGCATTGTCATTGAGATCAACAACCAATGCCATTACATCATAATCATGAGTTGGTATGAACAAATCTCATAAGATATAGAAAACATGAAGCTGAAAAGGGAAAGCGCATTTAAGAAACGTGATTAGGATTGAAATCCCCACAGTAAAGCTACAAAAGAATCGATGAAGGATCATGTCCACTGATGTATATTTTGGGACAAACAATGACCATCAGATTACAAGAGAAGGACCATTGGAGGACTAGTCAACGATCAGATCAATTCATGAACATTGGATATGCAAGCGTCAGATCAAGGGCAGGGATTGATTGCAAAGCGCGAAGGGAGAATTAAACTACATGTTATTTCCAATCACGCAATTAGTCTAGACCATTATATCTCATCGATTCAAATATCGACGACTGTGATTGATCCACCAAAAATCACACAAATTCAAATTGCAGAGTTTGGGTGACATGATAAACCACACACAAGTTACGGTTCCACAATCCACACCGACCATCCGATCATAGGTAACATTTTGGGAGAAATAAGAGTTGTTGGATTTAAACCAAGGAAAAACAGCATCACATACAGATCAAGTCATTGATATAAGATCATGATCAATGAACAACATTCATTTTGGCTTAAAAGTTGTGAAGAGGTTACACTTCAGGTAAAACGAGAAGTAAGACACGTTGCACACACATTGAGAGATCACGTCATCATAGTTAATGTCAGCAAGTATACGTCAGTAAGGACATGTGGCGCAATCAAATGATGATACGTGTCTAGGTCCAGATGGAACTTTAGGTTACGTAAGTCATGAATCTAAGTGACATGTGGTAGCCACTCGGCTAGTGCCAAGTCAACAGTGATATCAACAATTCATGTCACTTCGGGAGTATGCACTTTGGGGGAAACCAAATTCTACCACTAGTAAACCGCCTGAAGCGTCAAAGGCTGAAGTCAACACTGATCATTGATCTAAGAACCTCAAGAATAGTTCTCAACCATTGGATCAAGTATAGTGGAAGGATAGTGTAAGGTACACTAATAACTGAGAGAAATTTGTCACCATATCCCTATGACTTATTCGGTAGGTAAAACTTTGGAAGGATTGGCCTACATTGTATCTTGAGTAGCATGAAGTCCTTGTTGGCACTCTGTAAATTTGTTCGGCTGATAAAACAAATGACATAGGTAACCTAAAAACCAACTTTAGAGCTGGGTACTAGCCTTCTCATCTCATAGAGGGCTCTCTCATGTCACTTGGTGTTTCTTTGGAAATCAATGGCTAGTTTTAGTTTGTTTTGGGGGTGTTTTGTATAAATTTGTTGGTAAGGAAGGGGGGGGATATTCAGGGCTATGGAGTCAAAATTATGAAATGAATGAAGACATTGAATTGTCTATAGAACTCTCCAGAGGATAAAGGCTAAATGAGGTGATGAGTCTGAGTTGTAAATTGAAATTTGCAGAGTGTAAGGAGAAAGGAGAAAACAAGTAACTGCATCAGAGCATTGATGAAATGAATTATGAATTAGTTAGGAAGAAATTTACATAGTTTAAATTGCTTAATCCAAGAGCATCACAAGATGAATTCCAGGCCTTTGAACTATCCAATTAAAATAGAAGACAATGTAAATGGAATTAGAAATATAATAAATACACACAAAGAGAGAAGACAAAACTCATATCACCACCATTAAAATATTTTCATAGAGACTTCAAAGACTTTTGCATATGTATTCAATTCAGCTTCAGAAAATTAAAATAGAGTTCAGAACAACTAGAATTGTGCCCTTGCACTTCTACCAACCATTAATACATTGGGAACTTATAATACTTATACAATTCAAGTTCCTTTAGTTAGAAACCGATTACAATAGCTGAATTGAAACGTTTCATCTTCTAAAACTGAGTACAATGATTACAAATGACAGTTTTGGTATGAGAACCGACTATAATGATTAACAGAAAAATGTTTCATGATCCAACTGCAGATTCCTTTGACACTTTTGATCCTTCCACTACCACGTTCTCTTTGAATGTCACTTGTATTATTTCAAATCTAATTTCATTCATCCATACTCTCCTTAAATATTTGGGAATAATATATTTGAATAAAAATAATTCCCAAATATTTTTTATCTTGTGGAATTAAATTTCCATATTTTAACTCATGCATGTGGTTTTGAAAACCATGTCTTGTTTTTCCCAATTTACCATTTCAATGAAAACCATGTCTTGTTTTTCCCAATTTACCATTTCACTATGAAAACCATTTACTAGTTTGTTTCCCATGGTTTTGAAAACCATGTCTTGGTTACCCTCTTTTGGTAAAATATTTTTAATCCTCTTCTTTAAATTCTGTAAAACCTTTGGATAAACAATTATCCAAATCTTCCTTTCACATGCATCTTCCCATTTAATTATTTTTCATGGAAATAAACATTAATCTCTTTGCTCTGTAAAATTTAAATTTTACCTCTATAAAACATTTTTACCGTGAGGAAGAAATTTTTTATGGCATTGGAAACTCCATGATTTGTTTTGAAATGCATTCCTGGAAAACTATCATCATATGTCGCAGGTTTATGAAAACAAATCATACATTAAATGATTGTCATAGTATTTAGGGCTTGGGAGGAGTGGTTTTAACCCACACCACTTTTACCCTCGAAATGCATCACGTAAGAACATGTCTCCCTGACCAAAAACTACAGTCTAAATTTTGGCCCGCCTTCAAATAATTAACCTTCGTTTACTTTCAACCCCTGAAATGTATGTGCGCCCTCCATCCACCCTTTGAATTTTTCACATTTAAAATTGATATTCATGCCTATTATTTGATGTGAGGTCATGAATTAAATATTAATATAAATATTTTAATATAAAAATATTTATATTAATAATAATAAACCCTTTTTCCATTTTATAAGGACTTTGGGCATATGAGGCTTATCACATGACTTTGCGGATAGGATAAGGGTGTTTAAGCTTAATAAAAGGAATATTTTAATTTTCAATGGGAATATGATAATAAGGGTAAAAATGAATGAAGTGATGGAACTGAGGGATTTAGATAAGTATTAAGGCTAGATATAGGTTTGGGATATTTTCCAATTCTTGAATCATGGAGGACATGACTATTTTGGATGATCAGTCTAGCGAAGGATTTAGGTGATGGGAGCTTGATGGAGCTGGTGCAAAAATTTTAAAATCTGAGTGGAAAGATAGCACAAGGATAAGATGCTTTGGAAAAATTAATGCAAATTAGCATGTGATAACATTGGCTCCAATGAGGATGTTATCCTCCTAGTGAGGTAGAAAAGAAATCGTAGACTCATTTCTTGATCCATTGGGATGATCCTAAAACATGTGTGTGTACCCTACTCTGACCTATCACAAGTGTCTGCTGAAAACCAAAGTCTGCACACTGCTCTCAACTTGAGACTGAACGTTGAATACACCGTTAAAATCTTACTATACACACTACTGAAAATCCAAAATAAAAAATGCTTGACCAACAATATTATTCACACCTACCTACCCTAACTGTTGAAATGAACTGCCAATCAAGTGAAATCATAATGCCAATGAAACCATGCAATAATTTTATCCACTGTTTGTTTTATTTGCACATGCTTCCTCCAAATTCTATTAACTGATAATTCATTAAAGAATTTACCTATAAATTCAAATATCAAAAAATTAAAAACATTGGGATTGTTTACTGCCTCCAACAAAACTACAAATGGATCCTCTAAAACATGCAAAAAAAAAAAATCATGGTTCACCCCTTCCATTGCATTCCTGTTTTCATGTGATTTAACTTGTTGATTTCCACCAAGAGGATGAAAAATCTGTTGAGACCACTGGAAATAAAAATCTTCTGAATCAAAAGACAGTGTTGGTTGTGTTAACTCCCAAAATGAAACCGTTCTTTCGGTTGAATTTTGTAGTGGATATCATGGCTATTGGTAGCGTCCTCAAGTTACTTTTGAGTTTTTATAGCTGAGAAAAATTTTAGATTTTGGTTTGACTTAGAAATAATTTGGATTGTTAAGTCTTCTTTCTCAAAATTGTCATTTTTTACTTTCCACAGCTAACATGTTTTCAAAGATTCATTGTGCGTTGTGGAAAGTGCCCACTTTCAACAGCTAACGAGCTCTTTTCATCAGTTGACGCGCTGTTGAAAGTGACAAATCTTAAAAGGTTTGACAATCAGTCGCGGGTGGTGCATTGTGGAAAGTACACGCTTTCCACAGCTAAGAAGTGGTTTCAATTGATATATCACGCTGTTGAAAGTAATTACTTTCCGTAGCTAAGGAGTATCTTCTACAAAGCGGTGCACTGTGGAAAGTGCATACTTTCCGCAGCTAACAGGGGCTTACAAAGATGTGCGCTGAGGAAAGTCAATATTATCAACAGCTAACAGAGGTTGTACTCCCGGGTTGGCAACATCAAATCAAATCTTTGGTTCCATATCGGACATTGTTCACAAAAGACCGTTTAGAGTTTTGAATTGTAAATGGAAAAGATGATACTTAAACTTGCAGGGAAATTTTCAATCCCTTCCCAAGCTCCAAATGCAGATCTGAAAGAACCGTTGGAAATTTCAGGATTTGTAGATGTCGATCGACTATTTAAACATGCAAAACGGACTCTCCATGACTGAGAAATTCGATTTTGAAAAAATCTTCACTTTCACCAGCGCAAAAGGTAGAATTTTGACTAGTTAGCTGTGGAAAGTGGCTACTTTCAACAGCGCAGGAGCAGATTTTTCAGGCAAGTGCGTTGTTGAAAGCTATCAAATCCAGAATAGCCAAATTTTTTCCCAGATCAAGAATTTTTGGGTTTAAATGGTTTGAATCCTTCTTCAATAAGCTGGTTATGAATTATCAAATCAAAATCTAAAGGCCATTCTTGGA
>JZKD02S2266164.1:792014-820696 GCA_000966675.3 Picea glauca
ATATGGAATTTGGGATTCGGTAGTAATTAATCCCTAGAACTTAACTACTTCAAAGAGAAAAACCAAAACTGCAAAGGAGGCAAGGAGAAACAATTCAGTAGCCTTAAAAGCAATCTAGGATGGATTGTCAGACCAAGTCAAAGAAAAGATGAAACACTACAAATATGCTAAAGAATTATGGCTCCAACTAGAAAATTGTTATCAGAATAAAACAAAAGAAGAAGATAAATCCTATCAAAGTGAGGACCAAGAGTCTAATGCAGAATATTCCTATCAGAATAAACAACACAACTCAGTAGAAGAGAATTCTTATCAAAATAAGGAACAAGATAAAGAAAAAGGAAATTGCAATGAGATTGAAGAACATAATACATTGAAAGACATTTCTAATCAGAATGAAATGAAGGATTTAATTCAATCCTCAGTCATAAATGAAGAAGAGAACCTCATCAATGAATTGAGGCATACCTCAGTAATCATTAAAGAAAAATTACATAATCTTAAGACTGATGTTACAATTGCAATAGAAGAGATTCGCATGGAACCAAGAAATGGTATACATATTAAAGTTCATATGGAGGATATTGACAATATTGATTATACAATTATGTGCACTCTAGAAGACTTGGAGAAACTTTGATATAAAGATATGTTTCTACATCAACAATTAGATCAATCTAATCATGAAGAGCATCAACAAAAGTTTCAGCTAGAAAACAAAGAAAAAGAGATCAGAAGATTGAAGATTGAAGTTGATCATCTGATAAAGGAAATACAAGAATTGAAAAAACATGATAACAAAAGAAAAGAAGTACTAAATGAAACAAAATAATTATTTAACAGTCTAAACACTCAACTTAAGGAAGCTAAGAAAATAGAAGAAGCCTTAAAGATTTAGTTGACTAAAAAGGAAGAGGCATGTCACATGTTGAAATCATAAATAGTCAATCTTAAAATGATGAATGAAAAGAAAAATAAGATTGTCAATTTTTAGAATAGATCAACTATCCTAGATAAGATTTGGAAGAGCCAAAGATCAACTAATGAAAAAAATGGACTTGGATACAATAAAAAAGAATATAATAACAAGTGTAGCACCATTTATAAACATGAGAAAGGATCATCCTTCTCAAAAATGAAAGGTGTAAATACAAAGCAATTACAGGTCATGAACTTTGTTAAGGAAGGAATCTATAGAAGTAAAAAGGAAGAATAAAATCAAAAGATAAATCTCTCAAGACAAATAAATTCAAGAATGGAAACACCTTCAATGGGTATTGCTTCTCTTGTCATAGTTTTGGTCATAAAGAAATGGACTGCAAGAAACTAGAGAATGGATATGCAGGAAAATCCAAAAACTCAATTAGATGTTGGAGATGCAATTTTGTTGGATACACAACAAAATTTGGTCATACAATAAGATGTTATAACTGTGATAGGGTTGGGATCAAATCCCAAAGCTGCATGAGTTCAAAAAGTTGGAAGAATAAAGGAGATGACGAATCTCTAAAAACACAATTAGAAAGAGAAGATCCAAAAAGCGGAATATCTCTTAGAAATACATGAAGAAGAAAATTTGAAGGAGAAAGCAAGAAAGATTATATTACTCCTAAAATTGATAAAATTAATAATAGGAGATTGTTGGGTAAAAATTATAATAAGGAATATAATAATCAAATCTATGCATATAAAGTAGATCAAACTCAAGACATGAAAACTCCTAAAGAAAAATCCGACACAATTACAAAACTTGATAAGGTCATACAAGAAGATTATACATTAGCCAATAAATGGAAATTAATAGAGGAATATTCTCAAAACAATGATAAAGAAACTTATGGTGCACATAATAGTGACATTGATGATGAATCTTCAACAAGAGAACAACCAGAAGAATTGAGTGATGATATAACTCTATGCAAGATCTGACATAGTTGATTGCAGGTCTTCATTTTCCCAGGAACAATATAGGTTATGTATTGGTCTCATAATTGTTATAAGTGGAGAAACCCTAAATGGAAGTTAATATGTGAGAAATAAATGGAATGAATGGAAAATTATGTAGCAGTGAGGTGATGATCAAGATAGACTGAGTACAAGTATGAAAATGAAAAGTATGGAAACTGAAAATTCAGAGACAGTGGTTGTGACAGAGAAAATATGAAAGATGTATGGGATGGTCGATGTGTGCCTGAGTTGGTTGGATAACTAGATCAATTCTAGTTGAATATATTACATTCTATCAGCAATCCAAGTCATGTGTCAAGAAAAGTATAAAGTTTATCGGATGACTTTAAGAGAAGTGTATAGTAAAGAAGCATCTAGGATAAATATGTATACATCTAGTTAGAGATCAATGAGAAGCAATGGACAGGTCGAAAGGTCATTTGAAAAGTATAATCTTTAGTTGCACAGTCTTCTATTAGGACAAGAGTATTTGCAGTGAAAATGGTAGGATGTATATAGTGGTATACATGGAATCTTGTAGAAATTACATGGGGAGAGATATTGTCAAGAAGAACTACCCCTTCAGAAACAAAGGGGAAGAGAAGTTAGAGGTAGAGAGAGCATGATTACAGGGGAAGTTACCCGATTTCAGATTCTGGGCAAGAACTATATATATAGACATAGATTAATCACAGAGGGAGAAACCCTTTTCCATTGATGTCAAATGGGGAGAGTAACTTCATAGACAAAAGAATCATCACAAGGGGATTTTGTGTATGAAGTTAGAGTGTTGCCCTCAATGACAGAGGGGGATATTCTTGGGCATTTTGTGATTGAGGTATTTTCATTGATGTCAAAAACTGATGTCATTATGTCATAATGATGAGTTGGTATGAATGAATCTTAGAATAGATGATGCACATGAAGCTCAGAAGGGAAAGCACATTGCAGAAACATGATTAGGATTGGAATCCCCATAGTAAAACTACAAAAAAATCGACAAAGGATCTTGTCCACTGATGTAGATTTTGGGACAAACTAGGATCATCATATTACAAGAGAAGGACCGTTGGAGGACTAGTCAACGATCATATCAAGTCATGACCATTAGATACGCAAGCTCCACATCAAGGGCAAGGATTGATTGTGGAGAACAAAGGGAAAATTAAACTACATGTTATTTAAAGATCGATGACTGTGGTTGATCCACCAACAATCACACAAATTCAAATTGCAGAGTTTCGATGATAGTCTAAACCACTTATGGTTCCAAAATCCACACCGACCGTCCAATCGTAGGTAACATTTTGGGAGAAAGAAGATTCGTTGGATTTAAAACAAGGCAAAGAAGCATCATAGATAGACCGATTCGTTGTTCTAAGATCACGATCAACGAACAAATTTCATTTCGAGTTAAAAGTTGTGAGGAGGTTACACTTCCGGTAAAATGAGAAGTTAGACACATTGTACACACATTTAAAGATCATGTCATCATAGTCCATGTCAGCAAGGACACCTGGTACAATCAGATGATGATAAGTGTCTAGGTCTAGATGGAACTTTAGGTTACATAAGTCATGAATCTAAGTGACACGTGGCATCCACTCAGTCATTTCCAAGTCAGTAGTGACATCAACAAGTCAGGTCACTTTGGGAGTATGCAATTTGGAGGAAATCAAATTCTACCACTGGTAAACAGCCCGAGGCATCGAAGGTCGAAGTCAACACTGATCATTAATCTAAGAACTTTAAGAATCATTCTCGACCGTTGGATCAAGTACAATGGAAGGATAGTGTAAGGTACACTAACAACTGAAAGAAAGTTGTCACCATAGCCCTATGACTTATCTAGTAGGTAAAAATTTTGAAGAATTGACCTACTTCATATCTCGAGTAGCCCGAAGTCCCGAAGTTACAAATAGACGAATACCCAAAGAGAGGGAGATGTTTTGTGCCTAAACCCATGGTCCTATCTCTTGGACTTGTGAATGTTATTGAGCAGAGAAAGTGATGATATTCACTTCGTCAAAAGAAACTCTCGGAGGTTTGGAAGGTCACAAAGCCCAAAATTCATGAAGGATGAAATTCTAAATTCTCGAAGTAAACGAAAACCATCCACTCACCTGTAGATTAAGACATGGTAGTCGATTTGTTTGAAACCTATGGAAAATACAATATCGTCCTACTAACAGAAGAATGAATATTGACCATCCAATTTGTTTCAGGGAAAGATACTCTCAAAGGTTGAAAGACTGCAAAGATTGAAAGTTTCGAACAACGAAGCTCTAAAGTAAATGACAGTCGTCCATCTCATCATTTGATTAAAACGTGACTGTCAATATTGAAAATCATTAAGCACTAGTTTGGGTTATTAGTTAGACACCTCCATCGATCACATCAGTTTGGTCATATGAAAAAAAAAGGGGAGTTACAACCTAAGCACCTATCAATTCCAAGTAAAGGAATATGCACCAGAGAGAGAAGTAACAACTTGAATCATATCTATTGAGAACTAAGGGTGCAGTGAAAGTGTGGAACAAAATAATGAAGTTGATCCATGACTGTGATCGACTCTTAAAGGTTGATCAACATATATATGATTATTATTGTCATGGAATTGATCAGACCAGGGTCCTTCTCAAGTTACCAACAAAAGGTACAGTGTAGTCTAGAGCATTGGCATTTTCATCTCCTTTGAAGATAAGAAGTCTCACCCGAAGCATAACCAAGACAAAAGGATAGGGAAGGGAAAGGAGAATACTTGGGTGGGTTCCCAGAACCTTCAAGACTCACCATGATCTTGCGCAATATAAACAACTTACATACCAGATCTGAACTCATGCATACAAGAACAAAAGATACTTAAGTTGTGAAAAACCATTTATACACAGAGACATCATGTTGAGATTATCAAGCATAAATAAGTACTGCAAAGATACAATGCATAATCATAAACATAGTATGACAAATTATATTTTAAAATTTTGGGTCCTTCTTCTTAAATTTTCTCCAGAACTCATCGAACACAATCTCATAGATACAAATTTTTACTCTGTTACAGAACTATGACTCTAGACTCATGTCGTATAGCTCTATCTAACCAAAAATGAATACAAATTACATGTACAACATTTTCTTAACAACAACAAAACTCAACCTATCAAGAACAAGAACCAAGAACTGAGAGAGAACAAAGAGCCCTTTTAAAATTGTATACATCTCATATATCTAACCTGATTGAGATCTTCTGTATTTGGTCTTGCATGATTTCTTGTTCTGTTGTAACTACTTTTTCCTTGTTGGAATTTCGTTGTCCTTTTCCGCAACCGATCTCTGTTACTTTTCCTTGCTCCAATGTCCAGCTTCTTCTATAGCTTGCGCAACTTGGGCTAAACCAAAACTGGGACTGTATTCCTTCTTGCATAGCTTCAAATCCAAAAACGAAGGGCCTAACAGGCTCCGACCACAAGCCTTGACTCACCCTTGAGTCAAGTACTTGTCTCTTTCACAACTTCTAGGAGTAATTGTTTCTTTCCCTTATCCTCCTTCTCCAATTTACCTTCCTCTTCTTCTTGCACTTCCTCTTTCTTTGCCTCTTCAAATGAAGGGCCCAACTCTGGGACCAACGCTAAAGCTCACTTTCTGACTTCCTGGAAACTCCCAATTTTATCCTGCCACTTCCTAGCAAGGAGTGAGGCCTCGACTACGAACTGTTGGGTCGCATCTGTGATACATCCCTTAGGCTTGGATGTGACCAAAGAGTTCCACTCGAAGTCTGTTGTGGCATCCACTTGATGCATTTTCATGTATGCTATTTGAATGATAGGTCAAAAGTCACACAACTCCTTGGCTATAAATTGTGCCTCAAACAAAGAATTCATCTCATTATCCACTTATTGGATTTGGTCAAATTTCTCTTGTTTCTCAAGAGGACCCATAGTGACCACAACATCCTCATTCAGAAAATGTATTATCATGCGCACGTCCTCTAGAGTCTATTTGCACCTAGTGATGATGCCCATCCAATCACTGACTTCTCAAAATCTCATTGTGCACTCGGCCATGTGCTTGTGTAGTGCTGCTCGAGCGTCGTTTCCTTGCAACACTACCTTCTCCATCTATTCTTGCAACTTCTGAGGTCGATACTCTGCTTCTTGTTGAATCTACCACAACTGCACTTCCAGATGCTCTATTTGAATGGCCAACTATGATCATGCTCCTTAGAGTAATTATATCTTGTGCTCAAGCTCTTTTTCATCACTAGACTCTGGCAGTTGAGGTGCAGCCTTCCTTATTTCTGACCAGGATTCATCAAGCCTCCCCTAGATGTTTTCCAATTTCTGTTCTGCCTGAATCTTGGCGAATTATTCCTACATCTTAAGTTCTTGAGAAATGAGTGTTTCCTCCCTTGAAAACGTTGTAGTCCTTTCAGTATACTAGAGCCTCTTCTCCAGTTGATCAGTTGAGGCCCTGATCACTCTGAGTAGTTGCATTGCTAGCCACTATGCTCGTACCTGCAATGGAAAACCACTGGCCATTGATTTCTTTGAGGGAGTCTCTACCTCCTCCTCTCCTGTAGACGGTCCTGGCACCAAAATCAATATCAATGCCACCGGAAGGAACGTTAAAACATGTGTTCTAGTCAGGTAGAGTTGTAGAAACTCTGCACACTGCTGAGGGTTTTGGAGGATTGGCTCCATTTTCTCCTGCGTTGACATTGCACTTTTCCTTGAAATCGTGTATGTTTTATTCTGGTCCTCTGGTATCTCCTCTTTGTTTTGGACCTTCTCTTCCTGGATTTGTGCTTCCGATAGCACCCTCAACCATAGTCATTGAGGCAGTTTGTTGGGGAATTTGGACTTGCAGTTTCTCTATTGTTTGCATCTTCATCGAAGACGGAGCATCCTTACTCAACAAAAAGGGTAAAATCCACTAGTCCTGGGCTTTAGGGTTTTGTCCAATTAGTTGTATCTTCTACTCAGGTATTTATGGGTTTGGACCAAATATTTCTGGCCTCTGCTCGAGAATGTTTTAGGGACCGAGATACATGGGTTATGGATCACTAGTTTGGGGTGGACTATCGGTTTCTGGAGGTGGTGACTAGGGTTTTTATGGTGATGGAAGTTGTTCATTGATGATGGTGGATGGAGTGGTGCCAGGCTCATGGTCATCTTGAATATGTATGATGTGGGTTGCTTGAGTTGTTGAGTGAGTGTGGGATATGGTGCATGAGATGGGTTGGGCGTTCAGAACTGTACTTGGGGAAATCCTCTTCCTTCATTTCTTAGCTACTGGCTCGATGATGAACACAGCACTAAGGATTTCATTGACATCCTTACCTGTCAAAAAATCTTGTTTCGGTAGTTGCGGGAACACCGACAGTGTTCTCTTCTTGTGCTCCAATGACTGTATCTCCTCCTCTTCTTCAAAGTATGTCTATGTTGAAGCTTATTTATTCTGTACCTATTGGCCTAAGCTTAGTCCTACCCCTGCTTCTTGACCTTTCTTCTTCAACAACTCGGTGGGAAAAATATAATGCATCCCTGACTTGCATGGTTTTCATTTGACTCCATGCCACAACATCACCTCCTTGTCGAAGGCCTCTTCATCCAAATAGAATGGAAACATGCACGAATCGAAGTCCTCTCTGTTCATATACCTCAGCCACACAAATGTATGTTTTCAGTTCATGTTGAATGCTTTATTCTGTGTATTGCAGTTAAGCATCTCCTACGGAATGCACATACTCTCTGTTTATTCAATTAATCTATTGTACCACTTGGTGAACGTCATGTTTTTGAAGGTGGTGTTCTCCAATTCCACCCTTGTCAGGGCTCAAACATTTTCTCCAAACGCCCCTTATTTGATGGCTCCAATGGTCTTCTGATGGGTGGCATCCACTTGAGCATTGTGAATGCAAGAAACAAGTATCCATAGGTGAAAGAACCACCTTTCTCCTGAGCTTCCTCGTAGGCCACAAGGAGTTCCTCCAATAGGTAGTTGCAAAAATCCACCACTGATAAAGCATCCAATGTGCATTCTCCCTTGTAGTAGGACCTCATAACTTTTTTAGATATGATGTAGCAACCAATCCTAACCGTCTCGGGTAGCATGGGCTTAATATTGGCTATGCACCCCCCCTCTCTATGTGTGAAACCTCTCATATAGGTTGGGCTCCCCTTTCTTCTTTCCATGCTTGTTGGGACCCTCAAAACCTTTGGACACGTCCTCACCCTTGAGGGACAATCTAGTAAGTTGGTGGATGTATTCTGCATGGATTGGATATCACCTATCCAACCACAAACTTCTATCATGCACCCTCCTGATAAGATAATTGGTACACCTCGCAACTTCCCCGGTGGTGTCAAAAAATAGTAAGTCCTTGAGGTTCATGATAGTCGAATTGAACAAATTTATAATCCTTCTCCCTTGCTTCTACACCTTCTCTTTCTTGTCCACCCTCCTGGGGACTTCTTTCTCTCTGTTATTCTCTCTCACTTAATATTTGATTGGCCAGTATTTCATTTCTTCTCATCTTCTGCAACTCTTCCGTATGTTCATCTTCTACTTCTCCTGGTCCAACGTATTTTCGCAACTTCTTGGATTGTTTTGTTGCTTTATTTATCTCACTACGCCACCACTTCTCAACTATGGTAGCTCTTTTCAAGGCTCTCTCATCTCTTGAGTCCATTTCTTGGTGTTTCCCTCATTTTTCAAAGAACACTCTTCCCTCTCTAAGGCCATGACTCCACCCCAACCTCACCCCACCCAAAGCGAGGGTGTTTTTTTTTTCATATCGATTGGGGACATAGTCAGCATCCCCTCTTCCATCAAGAAAACCTTAATCCACATGGATATTTCTCTCAATAGTATTCCCCTTGCGTATTTCTTGAAATTTGCTTCTTCTCATGGAAAATGTTGGTGATTCTTAGCTGCAAACTCAATAATGTATCCTTCTAATGTGGTATTGACCTAGAAATAGATTTCTCACATTATTGGGTGATTCAGTCAGTGAAGTGCTGCAATATTTTATGTATCCCAAGTACATGTCCTCTTGACTCATTCTTGGAATTATAGATCTTCTTGGAGCCTATCTATCCAGTCGAAAATTTCTTCTGAGATCTTAACCTAGAATATCTCAGAATATCACATACTGAGTAAAAGATTACCTCCCGTGTATCTTTCATAGTTTTTCCTCTCAGCTTCACTTCTTTCCATATGAAGGCATCCAAATTTCTCTCCCACCATTAATGAATATTATATCTGTGAATTCGAGGAAGAAACCTCCCTACAGGTTCCCTTTCAACACAGGTCCTGAAAATGGAACCATTTTGTTGGCTTTGAATTGATCATACCAGGGTCCCTCTCAGTTTACCAACAAAAGGTACCATGTAGTCTAGAGTGTTGGCATTTTCATCTCCTCTGAAGAGAATAAGTATCACCCAAAGCGCAACCAAGATAGAAGGATAGGGAAGGAAAAGGAGAATACTTGGGTGGCTTCCAAACTCATGCATACAAGAACAGAAGATACTTAAGTTGTGAAAATAATTTATACACAGAGACATCATATTACGCTTATCAAGCATAAATAATTAATGTAAAGATACAATGCATAATAATAAAAATGGTATGACACGTTATATTTTAAAATTTTGGGTCCTTATTCTTCTATTATCTCCAGAACTCATCGAACACAATCTTAGAGATACAGATTAGTACTCTGTTATAGAATTATGACCTTGGACTCATGTCGTAGAGCTCTATCTAACCAAAATTGAATATAGGTTTAATGTACAACATTTTCTTAACAACAACAAAACTCAACCTATCAAGAAGAAGAACCAAAAACTGAGAGAACAAAGAGCCCTTTTACAATCATATACATCTCATATATCTAAGCTCATTGGGACCTTCTGACTTTGGGCTCGCATGATTTCTTGTTCTGTTGTAACTAGTTTTGCCTTGTTGGCGTTGTGTTGTCCTTTTTCGCAACTGATTTCTATTACTTTTCCTTGCTCCACTGTCCAAATTCTTTTGTAGCTTGTGCAACTCGTGCTAAGCCAAAACTGGGATTGTAATCCTTCTTGCACAGCGTCAAATCCAAAAATGAAGGGCCCAACAATGACGAATTAACCCTGTCATGATATTATATGAATAATAATAAATGAACCACAAAATGGATATTAAGTCTGCAGTAACGAGCCCACGATCATTTGAAAAAGAATAGTTTGAAGGAAGCGTCTTCTTGGAATAAGTAGTGATGGGTTAAATGATGAAAAAATTTACAAAGAGTTTGAGTTCTTTAACAAACTATTAATAAAAGTAATAATATAAGCTATTATTAAAATAAATGAAAGGGTGTAATGAATCATTGTCAAAAGACACAATCATTCAAGTTCACACCAATTGGAATACTATATAAACAAAGAAGTATGGTGAACAAAAAGTGTAGTTAAATTTGTTAAAGTATATATATATATAATGGATTCAATTAAAGTTCATTCTATTAGGTTGGTGCCTGTTTACAAGATGGGTTTTGTATGAGGATTGGATTCTTCACATCTCAGTTGGATCTGAGATCAACAAGTTGGGACTTGTTATGAGGGTTGGATTCCTCATTTCTCAGTTGGATCTGAGAACCACAAGCTGGGTCTTGTAACAGAGAGTTGGGTCTCTCATAATTGTTTGAAATTGAATATATTCAAATATTGATTTTGTGTATTCATTCAAGTTAAATTAATAGATAAAATATTTATTATTTTATATATTGATTGAGAAAATGAAATAAATATGTGTTGTTCAGTTTATTTGTGAAAATTCTAAAATTGTCCAAAGTTCTATGACACTGATTCACCCCCCCCTCTCAGTGTCAAGTATCCATTTCAACAATTGGTATCAGAGAAGGTGCCTTTAGCACAGTTTAAACACTGAATGTGGATTCAGAAGAAATGGGTGGACAATTTGCTATCTCCACAAATGAAGCTCCCTTATTTGATGGAACAAATTATTCATCATGGAGGGAAAATATGAAAAGATATCTGAAGTCAAGAGGATATGGAATTTGGGATTCAGTAGTAAGTAAGCCCTGACACTTAAACACTTCAAAGAGAAAAAAAAACTGCAAAGGAGGCAAGGAGAAACAATTCAGTAGCCTTAAAAGAAATCTAGGATGAATTATTAGACCAATTTAAAGAAAATATGAAACACTACAAATATGCTAAAGAATTATGGCTCCAACTAGAAAATTGTTATCAAAATAAAACACAAGAAGAAGAGAAATCCTATCAAAATGAGGAACAAGACTCTAATGAAGAATACTCCTATCATAATAAATAACAAAACTCTAATGAAGAAGATTCATATCCGAATAAAGAACAAAATTCAATAGAAGAGAATTATTATCAAAATAAGGAACAAGATAAAGAAAAAGTAAATTGCAATAATATTGAAGAACATAATACATTGAAAGACATTTCTAATCAGAATGAAATGAAGGATTTAATTCAATCCGTAGTCATAAATGAAGAATACAACCTCATCAATTAATTGAGGCATACCTCAATAATCAATAAACAAAAAGTACATAATCTTAAGACTATTTTTACAATTGCAATAGAAGAGATTCACATGGAGCCGGGTAATGGTATACATATTAAAGTTCATATGGAGGCTATTGAAAATATTAAGTATACAATTATATGCACTCTAGAAGACTTGGAGAAACTTCAACAAAAAGATATGTTGCTACTTCAACAATTAGATCAATCTAACCATGAAGAGCATGAACAAAAGTTTCAATAATGAAACAAATAAAAAGAGATCAGAAGATTGAAGATTGAAGATTGAAGTTGATCATCTGATAAAGGAAATAGAAGAATTGAAAAAACATGATAACAAAAGAAAAGAAGTACTAAATGAAACAGAATAATTAGTTAACAGTCTAAACACTCAACTTAAGGAAGCTAATAAAATGGAAGAAGCCCTGAAGATTTTGTTGACTAAAAAGGAAGAGACATGTCACATGTTGCATGAGAAATAGTCAATCTTAAAATGATGAATGAAAATACAAATAAGATTGTCAATTTTCATAATAGCTCAGTTATCCTAAATAATATTTGGAAGAGACAAAGATCAACTGATGAAAAAACTGGTCTTGGATATAATAAAAAACAAGACAATAACAAGTGTAGCACCATTTATAAACATGAAAAAGGATCATCCTTCCAAAAAAGAAAACGTGCAATTAAAAAGTAGTTACAAGTAATGAACTTTGTTAAGGAAGGAAGCTATAGAAGTAAAAAGGAAGAAGAAAATCAAAAGAGAAATCTCTCAAGCCAAAATAAATTCAAGAATGGAAACACCTTCAATGGGTATTGTTTCTCTTGTCATATCTTTGGTCATAAAGAAATGGATTGCAAGAAACTAGAGAATGGATATGCAGGGAAATCCAAAAACACAATTAGATGTTGGAGATGCAATTTTGTTGGACACACAGCAAAATTTTTTCATACAATAAGATGTTACAATTGTGATAGGTTTGGGCACAAATCCCAAAGCTACATGAGTTCAAAAAGTTGGAAGAATCAAGGAGTTCACAAATCTCCAAAAACACAATTAGAAAGAGAAGATCCAAAAAGTCGAATAACTCTTAGAAAGATATGGAGAAGAAAATCTAAAGGAGAAAGAAAGAAAGATGATATTACTCCTAAAATTGATGAAATTAATAATAGGAGTTTGGTGGGTAAAACTTCTAATAAGGAATATAATATTCAAAGCTATTCATATAAAGTAGAACAAACTCAAGACATGAAAACTCCTAAAGAAAAATCTGACACAATTCCAAAACTTGATAAGGTCATGCAAGAAGATTATCCATTAGCCAATAAATGGAAATTAATAGAGGAATATTCTCAAAAAAATGATAAAGAAGCTTATGGTGCACATAATAGTGACGTTGATGATGAATTTGCAACAGGAGAACAACCAGAATAATTGAGTGATAATATAACTCTATGCAAGATCTAACATAGTTTATTGCAGGTGTTCATCTTTTGAGGAACAATATAGGTTATGTATTGGTCTCATAATTGTTATAAGTGGACAAGCCCTAAATGGAAGTTACTATGTGAGAAATAAATGGAATGAATGGAAAATTCTACAGCAGTGAGGTGATGATAAAGATAGACTGAGTACAATTCTGAAAATGAAAAGACTGGAAACTGAAAATTCAGAGACAATGGTTGTGACAGAGAAAATATGAAAGATGTATGAGTTGGTCGATGTGTGCCTCAGTTGGTTGGATAACTAGATCAATTCTAGTTGAATAGATTACATTCTATCAGAAATCCAAGTCATGTGGCAAGAAAAGTATAAAGTCTATCAAATGAATTTAAGAGAAGTGTACAGTAAAGAAGCATCTAGGATAAATATGGATACATCTAGTTAGAGATAAATGAGAAGAAATGGACTGGTTAGAAGTTCATTTGGAAAGTATAAGCTTTAGTTGCACAGTGGTCCAGTAGGTTGGGCTCCCCTTTCTTCTTTTCATGCTTGTTGGGACCCTCGAAACCTTTGGACACATCCTCACCCTAGAGGGACAGTCCAGTAAGTTGGTGGGTGTATTCTGCATGGATTAGATATCTCCTATCCAACCACAAACTTATATCATGCACCCTCCTGATAAGAAAATTGGTACACCTCACAAATTCCCTAGTGGTGTCGAGAACTGGTAAGTCCTTGAGGTTCATGATAGTCTAATTGAACAAATTGATAAATTTGGGCTTGGGAACAAATTGCATGCCTCCCAACTCATCTAGAGCGATACTCCAGAAAACATCTATGTTTATTTGAGGGAACAATACCTAGTCTATTAACTCAAGGTCGACGAGCTGGACTTGGTCCACCTTCCCCTTAAGATCACCCACGACCTCGACCCGGGGGTCACAGGGCTCATCTGGTACTGCATCCTTGGAAAAAGTGCTTTGGCTCCCTGTAGCTCTCGGCATGGTCAGTCTAAACTATCAGAAATTTGGACAGGCGAAACATGGATTAGGGATTGTGACAATACGTCGAGGGATTACACAGGCTTTCTCACTCTTCATAATTCATAAATTTCTGAGTTCTTTCTGCGAAACAATGCGTCCTACACCAATTTCTCAGACCCTTATACCCATGATGAGCTAGAAAGTTCTGTAATAACTGTTATTGATCATTACCCTATAGAAGTAGCTTGGATTTGAGTTGTCCAACGGGATTGGTTAACAGGGTAAATCTCTTGGGTGATCTCGAAATTTACTATGAAATTTGGTCAGTGATGTGGCCGATTTCAGACCTTACTGTTTGACAGATGAGAATCCTGACACAGATACCAATGGAATCTTCATGTATCATGGCTTTATGGCTTAACTAAATTGAGATGGGGTACTGTAGTAGTAATAAAGGCTATGACTGGACTAGCTTTGTGTGGCACATGGACTCAGATTGCATCCGGATTTGATCTTGCTTCGACCAAAAAGGGGTCCCTGTCATATTAATGATTGTCATTAATAGGTTCTTGACACTTCTAATCCCATGCTGCTAATTAAGCAGTTTTGCATCAAAACAACACTTAAACATAAAATTGAACTATGTGTCACAATGCAACAAGGCACTCTTCAACTTTATTAACTAAATTCACAATAATTTGCAAGAAAATTCAAATCTAACTACTATACATGCTCCTTCGGACTATAGAAATAGTTATTTTTCTCAGTTCAGAGATATATAAGGTTTCACGTGAGCGTTGTTCACCCATCCTGGCCACAACATACCATCCAGTTGCGCAAGTTTGACTACTCTAGATGGTCGGATCTTCGCAACTATAAATGGCCCCAACCAATGCATGAACAACTTGCCTGGATGTTTCTGGTATCGACTGTCATAAAGTAGGACCATGTCTCCCTATGAAAATACTTTGTTCTTAATGTGTCTGTCATTCCAAGATTTTTTCCTTTCTTTCTCAACTATCTTATGGAAGTCTATTGAAAACCTGGTCTCTTCAAGTTCTTGTAATTCCATGAGCCTTTGCACAACTAATTCATCCTATGACATGTGTGTAATATGTGCAATCTACAAACTTGGAGTAATTAATTCCACATGTACCATAGCCTATTTCCCATAAACAAGATGAAATGGAGTGTACTTGTGGAGTTTCTTTGTGGTTGTCCTATAAGCCTATAGTATTTTTGGAGATCTGTCATCCCAATATTCCCTGTTTGCGCAACAGACCTTCATTAATCCTCTCTCCAGAATCTTGTTAAACGTTTCCACTATTCCATTGGCTTGTGGATGGTAGGGACTACTTTTACGATTTTGGATCAAGAACTCTGTTGTAAGATTTTCTATTGTACTACTGATCAAATGAGCTGCTTGATCACTAGTCAAAATCCTAGGACATCCAAACTGAGTGATAATATTTTAAAAAATTAACCTATCAGTAGTATCAGTCAAACAATCCTGAAAAATTGTTGCCTCGGCCCAATGTTTAAGGTAGTCAATTGCATTAATAATGTACCTATCCTTTGAATGCTTAGTTGTGGGTTTGATCGACACAATGAAATCAACCTCCCACTTCTCAAATTCTTGTAAATCTCAAACTGGTTGAAGTGGTAATTCATCTCATCATGATGGCTTACCCACTCTTTGACAAACATCACATGATCTAGAATATGATTTTTCATCCTTGAAGAGCATGGCCCACCATAGTCCAGCTTGGAGGAATTTCTGTGCAGTGGCCTTTCCTCCAACATGACCTCTCACAACTCCACTGTGGCACTCCCATAGTATATATTTTATTTCATGATCTAAGACACATCTCCTAAGGATACTATCTAGTCCCAATTTATACAATTGGCCTACAATAAATTGATAATCCGTTGCTCTAACCACCATATGGCATTTCTGGATTGTGGAGTATGTTTCTGGGTAGGCCCCTGTAATTAGGAAGACTTCTATGTCTTCCAGGTTTTTTGGTATGGTGTCAATCTGGAACAAGTATACATCTAGGAGTTGATCATCAAATGATCCACCACATTCCATTGACTATAATCTAGACAGGTGATCATACCCTACGTTTCATATTCCATACTTAATGATCACTTCATAAGAAAATTCCTGAAATAGTAGCAACGATCGAAAAATTCTCCCTTCCAACTTAGGTTTGTTAGCTAAATATTTTAGTGCAGAATGATCAATAAAGAACTTAAAATTATAACCTAACAAATAATGTTTAAAATTATGCAAATCGTAAATCATATCTAAACCCTCCCTTTCTGTCCTTGTATAGTTTCTCTCATCTTGCGACAACTTCCTGCTCACAAAATAGATAGGATGGTCCATGGCTCCATATCTTGGTTGCGCCAAGATGGCTCCCAAGGAAATACCTTAAGCATATACATGGACATGGAATTCGTTCTCCCAATTTGGAAATATCAGAATAGGTGTTGTTTTGAGCTTCTCCTTTAGGTTCTCGAATGGTTTATCACATTATGGACTCCATTGGAACACATCTTCCTTATTTAGCATGTTTTCCAAAGGTGCAGTGATATTTTCATGTCTTCTGATAAACCTGCAATAGTACCCAGTGTTCCCTAGCGTTGAACGCAACTTCTTAGCACTCGTAGATGGAAAAATGTTCACAATGACTGTAACTTTGGCTGGGTTGACCAGTACTCCCTCTCGGCATACTATGTGACCTAAAACATTTCCATGTGGCACACAGAAGATACCCTTCATGAGGTTCAACGATATATGTAATTCTCTACATCTGTAAAAAATTAGATGTAGTAGCACTACATGTTCCTTGAGAAGATTGTATATTGTCCAATCATCCATATAAACTTCTATAAAGTTGTGAATAAATTCTCGGAAACATTCTATTACAATCCTTGAGAAAATTGCAGGGGCATTCTTTAGGCCGAATGGCATCAAATTGTACCAGAATGACCCCCATTATGTTATGAATGTGGTATTATTTTTGTCCTCTTCAACAATACTTACTTGGTGATACCCAGAAAATCCATCTGTAAATGAGTAAGATTCTTTTCCCGCAACCTGTTCTAGCACCTCATCAGTAAAAGGTGTTGGGAAAGGGGCATGCACACAAGTAGAGTTAAGGCTTCTATAGTCTACACAGACCCTAATATCCTCTCTGCCTTTCTTGCTCTGGATGACTATTGGGATGACCCATTCTTCTTCTTCCACTGCAAAAATAAGTCCAGATTCCAACATCTTGTTTATTTCCCTCTTAAACTTATCTTTCACCATGGTGTTAAGGCGATATGGTCTATGCCTCACAGGATTTGATCCTAGTTTTAATTCAATTTTCATCTCTCACATAACTCCTTTAATCTCTTTTAACTCTGAAAATGTATTTGGTAACAAATCTTCATACTCTCGCAACCAACTCTATATTTCTTGGCTAGTTTGATAATCCCGGTAATCTCCCACCATAGTTATCTTAGGTTGCTCTGTGGTCCCTATATTGAATTTTTGCAACTTCAATGGGTGGTTATAAGAATCATCAGTCTCGTTGGGTATGATGTTCTGGATTTCTCTGTTCCCTTATGTCTCCTTAATGGCTAAGTTTCTCAATTCTTCTAAATCATCTGGTCTTTCCAAATCCTTCTCAATATTATAGCATTCTATATTTCTCTTGTCCAATTTTAAGTGAATATTAGACTGAAGTTCTTGGATATGTTTTTCACATACCACTAGGTATGATTTATGTTTACTAGTGTCTGTAAAAAGGAATTCCTTAATTCTTTGCAGGACTACTTTAAGCTTAGGGTACTTACTTGTAAATGAGAAGTCCTTGCAAAAGTGATATTTCAACATTTTATAATCGTCGGTCTGTCTTCTAGTTTCTTCATGCATGAACCAAGCTTTCGAAATTGGACCTAGTGAATGGGGAAATACTTGAACACAGAAGAGAGATGGTATTTCAACAACTTGTCACTGTGTCACGCATTGTTCAATATGTGTGTTAGGATCATATTGTTCGTTGAATAGTTGTGTAACCTGGAAATCCCTCCACATTTCCGATTCCAACTTCTCCTTATCTTGAAATCTATATCTAATAGTTTTCTTCACATCGTTCCAATTTCCAACGAAGGCTTTGTGATTGGCCCACCATCTGGCAGGGGTGTCCTGGAGGGATAAATCCAACACTGAGATCCTTTTTTCCTATGTTACCTTTTCTTCCATGCTGACCAAAAAGTTGTTAAGTATTGAGGTACCATCATATATTGGGTGTTCTCTGACCTTAGTTCCAACCCATCTAATTTCCCTGACAATTGTGCATCTTCTTGAAAATATTTCGTATGAGACTTGCTGCCAACTGTCAAATACCAGTTCTGAATCTTCTTCTATTGATCATATACTCCTCCAACTTACTGATCCATCGGTAGTAGGATTTATGTAATCTTGTATTTTTCTTTTTGTTATAGTGTATAACTGATCCAAGTCTTATCCTTCCATATTATTTTCCATTGGCTCAGTGTATCGAGGGCCTACATACAGATCCGAGGGTTGAACTACTTTGATTTTGTCTGCCTCGAATGTCATAGTGTCTTTCTTTAGTTCAATCACTGCATAGTTGTCATAATCCCAATCAATAACAACTAGTGCAGGATAAGGGTCCTTATCCCCCATGATTTCGATCACCTCAAAATCAGCTAGAGTCTTCACTCCCACAACATCTATTTCCACATTCTCCAGTCTTCCTATTTGGAAAATACAATATTGGTTTGCCATTCTTATCTGGATTGGGGTATATGTCAACTGGGGTTTTCCTAGGACTTCCCAAGCATTTTTAGGTAGTATATTAACATCAGATCCTAGATCTAACATAACATCCTTAATCTCAAACTTATCTAGTTGGGCTACTAATCTAAACTCTTTTCCAATTTGTACTTTCATCCTCTACACTCTCTGAGTACTCTTCTAAGGAAGATTAGTCCTTATTCTTTCTTATGTGGATTATCCATTCCCTAGAACTAGTTATAGCACATTGTGCAACTTTTCTGTTAACTGGTCATCCCCAAGAATATTAGAAAATAATTGAAACCAAAGGTCGACTACATTTTGTGGTTGCTCAGGTTGTCTCAGCGTGACTACATGGTTTCTGGGTGCAAGGGGTGAAGTAGGGACTTGTGAAATATTAGGGTAAACAATAAGTTGAGGGGGTTTCTCTTACATCTCAGGGCTAGGGATATTTTGAAATACTTCTATAGTGTTTTTAAGGAACAACTTCTATTTCAGACGATCATACCTATCTTCCTTAGGCGCTACTTTCTGGATCTAAGGTAAATTATCAGCATCAGCGCCAGTCTTTTCCCCTCCTAGAATGATGATATTAATATTGATTAGTTTTCCCCTAATAAATCTCTTGATTTCTAAACTAAAGAGGTTATTTCCTCACTAACGCACCCGATCTTCCCATTTTGCAATTAGTTCTGGGCAGTCTTCAGTTGCATTCCCATTGGCTCAGCAATGAGAGCACCATGGCCACCTCGGATGAGGAAAATATCTACCCATATAGCCTTTCTCATCATAGTTGTAGCATATACTTGGTCCTCTTCCCCCAATTATTCCTCCTCTAAAGTCTCCTCTGGCTTCACCTCCTCGACCTCTTCCCGGTCCTTGAGGGGTTTCATTCACCCTAAATGTTGTTCGATCCAGCTTGTCCGCAAGTGCATCCAACACTCTACATTGATTAGTAGTATGTGTGGTAGATGTGAAAAACTCACAATGTGCAGTATTCGACACTGTTGAATACTTATGAATAATGGGCCATTGTCTTATCCCATGCCCATGGATTTAGAAAATCTCGCAATACTCAACTGGTGGTGCTACTTGGATACCTGGAAAAGCATGATATGGGGTGGGTTTATGGAATGGTAAATTTGCAGATACTTGCGCAACTCCTCCTGTGGTTCCTAGTGAGGGTCCCATCGGATAATGAGGAGGTCCCATTCCCCTCATTCATGGAAATTTTTTCACCATATGTCCTTCCATGTAACATCTGGTACACCAGACCTGCGATCATCCTAGTCTAGGTATCGTCAATTCTTGAATATTTTCTATAAGCGCTGATATTTTCCCTTGTAGTTGAACCAAATTTGCATCTGCTATGGGTCTGGTCACTTTCAGGCTCCTCGGATATCCTGCCATGGCTTCAATATTCATTGATTGTTCCAAGGCATCTGTCAAAGTGGCTATCCATTGTTGCATTAATGAAATCTGTGTCAGAGGTATCAATCCATTAATATACCATTATCTTTTATGTTCCTCAAGAATTGGATGCGCTAACCTCCCTATAGCATCTTTAAACTTCTGGATATATTTCCAAGATGATTCACCTTCCCTTTATTGAATTGCGTGCACCTCAAAAAGAGCTTGTTATTTTGACTGAGGTAGCTTAAACTCTACTATGAACTTTGTTCGTACCTGGTTAAGTGTAAATGATTGACCTTGCATTACTAGAACTCCTGGCTCAATAACTTTCATGTACCGTTTGAGATCACGAACTCTCAAGGTATTCTGGATTTCAACTAATTTATTCTCATCCAGAGTCCCTCTAGAACTCCATATTGTTGCACACAAGAAACAATACTTCTCAACATCTTCATCTCCTTTACCCCATAATTCTGGATATCGAGCAATAGAACCTCCCACGTTACCAACCATTGTTGATCTTGTTTCTCCTATCAAAATAAAACCTAACGGTCCTGGTTGCGACCTACCAGGGGATCCCAATATCCTCCTTGTACTCGCACTTCCTGGTTGTGACTAACTAACTAGTTGTACTAGAAAAAAATTAGCATAAGAAGGTAGTATCAAATTTACCACTAGTATAGAAGACACTTGGGGTATGGGTGATTTGAGGCTAGCACAACTGGCTTCGGGGAGGGTTTATTTGATCTGGGGGGTCTCATTCTCTTCCTCTGGAGTGGTCTCTTCAGCCGGATTCTGGATATTTCCTGGCATCGAGGTTGAATCTTCTCTTTCCTCTTCAAGATCCATGTTGACTTCCTTCTCCCTTGCTTCTACACCTTCTCTTTCTTGTCCACCCTCCTGGGGACTTATTTCTCTCTGTTCTTCTCTCTCACTTAATCTTTGACTGACCAGTCTTTCCTTTCTTCTCATCTTCCACAACTCTTCCATATGTTTGTCTTCTACTTCTCCTGGTCCAACGTCTTTTCACAACTTCTTGGATTGTTTTGTTGCTTTATTTATCTCACTGTGCCACCACTTCTCAACTATGGCAGCTCTTTTCAATGCTCACTCGTCTCTTGAGTCCATTTCTTGGTGTTTCCCTCATTTTTCAAAGAACACTCTTCCCTCTCTCAGGCCATGACTCCACCCCAACCTCACCCCACCCAAAGCGAGGGTGTTTCCGTTGCCATCTCAATTGGGGACATAGTCAACATCCCCTCTTCCATCAAGAAAACCTTAATTCATAGGGAGATTTATCTCAATAGTATTCCCCTTGCGTCTTTCTTGAAATCCACTTCTTCTCGTGAAAAATATTGGTGATTATTAGTTGCAAACTCAATAATGTATCCTTATAATGTGGTATTGAACCATAAATAGATTTCTCACGTTATTGGGTGATCCAGTCAGTGAAGTGCTGCAATATTTTATGTATCCCAAGTACATGTCCTCTTGACTCATTCTTGGAATTATAGAGCTTCTTGGAGCCTATCTATCCAGTGGAAAAGTTATTCTGAGAACTTAACCCAAAATATCTCAGAATATCTCATATTGAGTAAAATATTACCTCATGTGTATCTTTCACAGATTTTCCTCTCAACTTCGCTTCTTTCCATATAAAGGTGTCCAAATTTATTTCCCACCATTAGTGAATATTATATCTATGAATCCTAGGATGCATCCACCCTATAGGTTCCCTTTCAACACAGGTCTTGGCAATGGAACCATTTCGTTGGCTTCGAATTGATCATACCAGGGTCCTTCTCAGGTTACCAACAAAAGGTACCATGTAGTCTAGAGCGTTGGCATTTTCATCTCCTCTGAAGAGAATAAGTATCACTCGAAGTGCAACCAAGATAGAAGGATAGGGAAGGGAAAGGAGAATACTTGGGTGGGTTCCAAACTCATGCATACAAGATCAAAAGATACTTAAGTTGTGAAAATAATTTATACACAGAGACATCATATTGCGCTTATCAAGCATAAATAAGTAATGTAAAGATACAATGCATAATCGTAAACACAGTATGACACATTATATTTTAAAATTTTGGGTCCTTATTCTTCTATTATCTCTAGAACTCATCGAACACAATCTTAGAGATACAGCTTGGTACTCTGTTACAAGATTCTTACACTGGACTCATGTTGTAGAGCTCTATCTAACCAAAATTGAATATATATTACATGTACAACATTTTCTTAACAACAAAAAAACTCAACTTATCAAGAAGAAGAACCCAAAAATGAGAGAACAAAGAGCCCTTTTACAATCATATACATCTCATATATCTAAGCTCATTAGGATCTGTTGACTTTGGGCTCACATGATTTCTTGTTTTGTTGTAACTGATTTTGCCTTGCTGGCATTGTGCTGTCCTTTTCTGCAACTGATTTATATTACTTTTCCTTGCTCCACTGTCCAAATTCTTTTGTATCTTGCACAACTCGTGCTAAGCCAAAACTGGGACTATATTCCTTCTTGCACAACTTCAAATCCAAAAACGAAGGGCCCAACAATGACGAATTAACCCTGTCATGATATTATATGAATAATAATAAAGGCACCACAAAATGATATTAAGTCCACAGTAACGAGCCCATGGTCACTTGAAAAAGAATGGTTTGAAGGAAGTGTCTTCTTGGAATAAGTAGTGATGAGTTAAATGCTGAAAAAATTTACAAAGAGTTTGAATTCTTTAACAAACTATTAATAAAAGTAATAATAGAAGTTATTATTAAAATAAATGAAAGGGTGTAATGACTCATTGTCAAAAGACACGATCGTTCAAGTTCACACCAACTGGAAGAATATATAAACAATGAACTATGGTGAACAAAAAGTGTAGTTAAATTTGTTGAAGTATATATATATATATATATATATATATATATATATATAATGGATTCAATGAAAGTTCATTCTATCAGGTTGGTGCATGTTTACATGCTGGGTCTTGTATGAGGATTGGATTCCTCACATCTCAGTTGGATCTGAGATCAACAAGTTGGGACTTTTTATGAGGGTTGGATTCCTCATTTCTCAGTTGGATCTGAGAACCACAAGTTGAGTCTTGTAACAAAGAGTTGGGTCTCTCATAATTGTTTGAAGTTGAAGATATCCAAAGATTGATTTTATGTATTCATTCAAGTTAAATTAAAAAATAAAATATTTATTCTTTTATATATTGATTCAGAAAATGAAATAAATATGTGTTGTTCAATTTAATTTTGAAAATTCTAAAATTGTCCAAAGTTCTATGACACTGATTCACCCCCCCCTCTCCATGTCAAGTATCCATTTCAAAAATTGGTATCAGAGAAGGTTCCTTCAGCATAGTTTAAACATTGAATGTTGATTCAAAAGAAATGGGTGGAAAATTTGCTATCTCCACAAATGAAGCTCCCTTATTTGATGGAACAAATTATTCATCATGGAGGGAAAATATGAAAAGATATCTGAAGTCAAGAGGATCTGGAATTTGGGATTCGGTAGTAAGTAAGCCCTGACACTTAAACACTTCGAAGAGAAAAACCAAAACTGCAAAGGAAACAAGGAAAAAAAATTCAGTAGCCTTAAAAGAAATCTAGGGTGGATTGTCAGACCAAGTCAAAGAAAATATGAAACACTACAAATCTTCTAAAGAATTATGGCTCCAACTAGAAAATTGTTATCAGAATAAAACACAAGAAGAAGATAAATCCTATCAAAGTGAGGAACAAGAATCTAATGAAGAATATTCCTATCAGAATAAAGGACAAAACTCTAATGAAGAATATTCCTATCAGAATAAATAACAAAACTCAATAGAAGAGAATTATTATCAAAATAAGGAACAAGATAAAGAAAAAGTAAATTTCAATAAGATCAAAGAACATAATACATTGAAAGACATTTCTAATCAGAATGAAATGAAGGATTTAATTCAATCCTCAATCATAAATCAAGAATACAACCTCATCAATGAATTGAGGCATACCTCAGTAATCAATAAACAAAAAGTACATAATCTTAATACTATTGTTACAATTGCAATAGAAGAGATTCACATGGAGCCAGGAAATGGTATACATATTAAAGTTCATATGGAGGCTATTGAAAATATTAAGTATACAATTATACAAACTCTTGAAGACTTGGAGAAACTTCAACAAAAATATGTGTTGCTACTTCAACAATTAGATCAATCTAACCATGAAGAGCATGAACAAAACTTTCAGCAATAAAACAAATAAAAAGAGATCAGAAGATTGAAGATTGAAGTTGATCATCTGATAAAGGAAATAGAAGAATTGAAAAAACATGATAACAAAAGAAAAGAAGTACTAAATGAAACAGAATAATTAGTTACAGTCTAAACACTAAACTTAAGGAAGCTAAGAAAATGGAAGAAGCCCTGAAGATTTTGTTGACTAAAAAGGAAGCGACATGTCACATGTTGAAATGAGAAATAGTCAATCTTAAAATGATGAATGAAAAGACAAATAAGATTGTCAATTTTCATTATAGCTCAGTTATCCTAAATAATATTTGGAAGAGCCAAAGATCAGCTGATGAAAAAACTGGTCTTGGATACAATAAAAAAGAAGACAATAACAAGTGTAGCACCATTTATAAACATGAGAAAGGATCATCCTTCTCAGAAAGAAAAGGTGCAATTACAAAGTAGTTACAAGTAATGAACTTTGTTAAGGAAGGAAGCTATAGAAGTAAAAAGGAAGAAGAAAATTAAAAGATAAATCTCTCAAGCCAAAATAAATTCAAGAATGGAAACACCTTCAATGGGTATTGCTTATCTTGTCATAGATTTGGTCATAAAGCAATGGACTACAAGAAACTAGAGAATGGATATGCAGGAAAATCCAAAAACACAATTAGATGTTGGAGATGCAAATTTTTTGGACACACAGCAAAATTTTGTCATACAATAAGATGTTACAACTGTGATAGGTTTGGGCACAAATCCCAAAGCTACATGAGTTCAAAAATTTGGAAGAATCAAGGAGTTGACAAATATACAAAAACACAATTAGAAAGAGAAGATCCAAAAAGTTGAATAACTCTTAGAAAGATATGGAGAAGAAAATATAAAGGAGAAAGCAAGAAAGATGATATTACTCCTAAAATTGATGAAATTAATAATAGGATATTGGTGGGTAAAACTTCTAATAAGGAATATAATAATCAAATATATTCATATAAGGTAGATCAAACTCAAGACATGAAAACTCCTAAAGAAAAATCTGACACAATTCCAAAACTTGATAAGGTCATACAAGAAGATTATCCATTAGCCAATAAATGGAAATTAATAGAGGAATATTCTCAAATCAATGATAAAGAAGCTTCTAGTGCACATAATAGTGACGTTGATGATGAATTTGCAATAGTAGAACAACTAGAATAATTGAGTGATGATATAACTCTATGCAAGATCTGACATAGTTTATTGCAGGTGTTCATCTTTCGAGGAACAATATAGGTTATGTATTGGTCTCATAATTGTTATAAGTGGACAAGCCCTAAATGGAAGTTACTATGTGAGAAAGAAATGGAATGAATGGAAAATTCTTCACCAGTGAGGTGATGATGAAGATAGATTGAGTACAATTATGAAAATGAAAAGACTGGAAACTGAAAATTCAAAGACAATTGTTGTGACAGAGAAAATATGAAATATGTATGGGTTGGTCGATGTGTGCCTCAGTTGGTCGGATAACTAGATCAATTATATTTGAATAGATTACATTCTATCAGAAAGCCAAGTCATGTGGAAAGAAAATTATAAAGTCTATCAGATGAATTTAAGAGAAGTGTACAGTAAAGAAGCATCTACGATAAGGATGGATACATCTGGTTAGAGATAAATGAGAGGAAATGGACAGGTCAGAAGGTCATTTGCAAAGTATAAGATTTTGTTGCATAGTGTTCCAGTAGGACAACATTATCCACCGTGGAAACAATAGGATGTATATAGTGGTATACATCGCATCCTGTAGAAATGACATGGGGAGAGATCTTGTCAAGAAGAACTACCCCTTCAGAAACAAAGGGGAAGACAAGTTAGAAGCAGAGAGAGAATGATTGCAGGGGGAGTTACTCGAGTTCAGATTCTTGTCTAGCAGCATACAAATAGAAAATGATTAATCACAGGGGGAGCAACCCTTTTCCATTGATGTCAAAGGTGGAGAGTAACTTCATAGACAAAAGCATCATCATAGGGAGAGTTTGTGTATGAAGTTAGAGTGTTTCCCTTAATGAAAAAGGGGGAGATTCTTGGACATATTGTCATTGATGTATTGTCATTGATTTCAATGGCCGATGTCATTACATTATAATTATGAGTTGGTATGAACGAAGCTCAGAAGAGATGACACACATGAAGCTAAGAAGGGAAATCACATTGTATAAACATGTTCAGGATTGAAATACCCACAATAAAACTACAAAAGAATTGAGGAAGGATCCTGTCCACTAATGTAGATTTTGGGACAAAGCAGTATTATCATATTACAAGAGAAGGATTGTTGTAGGACTAGTCAATGATCAAATCAAGTTGTGGCCATTGGATATGCAAACATCATATCAAGGGGGAGGATTTATTGTAGAGCACGAAGGGAGAATTAAGCTACACATTATTTCCAATCCTGCAATTAGTCTAGACTGCCAGATCTCATCGATTCAAAGATCGATGACTGTGGTTGATCCGCCAACAATCACACAACTTAAAATTGTGGATTTTGGGCGATGGGCTAAACCAGGCACAAGTTATGGTTCTGCAATCCACACCGACAATCTGGTCGTAGGTAGCTTTTTGGGAGAAAGAAGAGTCGTTGGATTTAAACCAAGGAAAATCAGCATCACAGATAGATCGAGTCATTGATCTAAGATCATGATCAATGAAAAACATTCATCTCACGTTAAAAGTTGTGAGGAGGTTGCACTATGGGTAAAATGAGAATTAAGACACATTGCACACACAATGACCGATCACGTCATCATAGTCCATGTCAACAAGATTACATCAGCAAGGACATGTGGCCCAATCAGATGATGATAAGTGTCTAGGTCCAGATGGAACTTTATTTTATGTAAGTCGCGAATATAAGTGACATGTGGAAGTCACTTGGCCAATGCCAAGTCAGAAATCACATCATCAAGTCACATCACTTCGGGAGTATGCACTTTGGGGGAAACTAGATTCTACCAATAGTAAACTACTCGAAGCGTCGAAGGATGAATTCAACACTGATTGTCGATCTAATAACCTCAAGAATCATTCTTGACCATTGGATCGAGTATAGTGGAAGGATAGTGTAAGTTACACTAACAAATGACAACAATCTTTCACCATATCCCTATGACTTATTCAGTAGGTAAAAATTTGGAAGGATTGACCTACTTCATAGCTCAAGTAGCCCGAAGTCCGAAAGTTACAAATAGCCGAATAACCGAAGAGTCGGAGCTCTTTTGTGCCTAAACCCATGGTCCTAGCTCTTATACTTGTGAAGTTTATTGAGTAGGGAAAGTGACGATACGCACTTTGATGAAAGATACGCCGGGAGGTTTGGAAGGTCGCAAAGCATGGAAGTCACGAAGGACGAAATTTTGAATTCTTAAAGTAAACGAGAACTGTTCACTCACCTATAGATTAAGTCATGGCTATTTATTTGTTTGAAACCTCTAGACAAGCCAAGACCATCCGAATAATGGAAGAACAAATATTGATCGTCCGATCTGTTTCGAGGAAAGATACTCTGGAAGGTTAAAAGACTGCAGAGGTTGAAAGTTCTAAACGAAGAAGCTCGGAAGTAAATGGCAGTCGTCCATCTCATCATGTGATTAAAATGTGACCGTCGATATTGAAAAGAAAATCACTAGCTTGGGTTAGCACTTAGACACCACCCTCGGTCACAACATTTTGGTCATATGAAAAATAAAGGGGAGTTATAAGCTAAGCACCTGTCAATTCCAAGTACAAGAAAATGCACCAGAGAACGAAGTAACAACTTGATTCATATCTATTGAGAACTAAGGATGCCGTGAAAGTGTGGGAACGAAATAATGAAGTCGATCCATGACTGTGATCAACTCTTAAAGGTTGATCAACATATATATGATGACGAATTAACCTTGTCATGATATTATATGAATAATAATAAAGGAAGCACAAAATGGAGATTAAGTCCGTAGTAACGAGACCATAGTCATTTGAAAAATAATGATTTGAAGGAAGTGTATATTTGGAATAAGTAGTGATGGGTTAAATATTGAAACAATTTACAAAGAGTTTGAAGTCTTTAACAAACTATTAATACAAGTAATAATAAAAGTTATTATTAAAATAAATGAAAGGGTGAAATGATTCATTGTCAAAAGACACAATCGTTCAAGTTCACACCAATTGGAATATTATATAAACAAATATGTATGGTGAACAAAAAGTGTAGTTAAATTTGTTAAATATAACTACACTTTTTGT
>JZKD02S2266164.1:820786-857501 GCA_000966675.3 Picea glauca
TCTTGTTTACAAGTTGGGTCTTGTATGAGGATTGGATTCCTCACATCTCAGTTGGATCTGAGATCAAAAAGTTGGGACTTGTTATGAGGGTTGGATTCCTCATTTCTCAGTTGGATCTGAGAACTATGAGCTAGGTCTAGTAACAGAGAGATGGGTCTCTCATAATTGTTTGAATTTTAAGATATTCAAAGATTTATTTTATGTATTCATTCAATTTAAATTAATAAATAAAATATTTATTCTTTTATATATTCATTGAGAAAATGAAATAAATATGTGTTGTTCAGTTTATTTGTGAAAAGTGAAAATTGTCCAAAGTTTTGTGACACTGATTCACCCCCCCCCTCCCTCTCAGTTTCAAGTATCCATTTCAACAAGATGAAGTATGACATATGTTGGCAAAGGGGAAGACCCAGGGTTCATCTCCAACAGTGCACCAACAAGCCCTAACTACTGGCCCTTTCAGAAACATGTGCGAAGCAGATGCAGACTCACCCGAAGTAGCAATAGGGAGTTGCATGACACATGTGTCTATAGCCAGAGGAAATACAAAGTGGATCCAAAATAATAGCAACACAAAAGATAGATATATTTTACCAACTTAAACCTACTTCGCATAGTTATATCTCATATCTAACACAATGATGCAATAACAGAATAATAGAAGGAAAAAGAACACAACATCAATCCCACAGAACAACAAGATATACGTGGTTCACCCTCTCCCTAGGGCTACATCCATAGAATTGTGTTTCTTGATATTATAGGAAAACATACAGTTCTATATGCGCACTTAGCTTGCAAATCTCTCTCTCTTTCTCTCTCTCTTTCTCTCCCCTCCCTACACACCTAGTTGCAGGGTTGATCTTTTCACCCAGCTGAATATCTTACAATACCATAGTGCTCTCACATGTAGCAATTCTCTCTCTCACAGCAATAATCACTCAACCATAATACTAACGACAAACTCACATGAACCCATCCCAAGTCCTCTAGACCTTTATTTATACATTACAATGACTCTCAGACAACCTTAGGCCGAAACCTAGGTGTCAAAACCCTAAATACCAAAACCCTAGGTTTCTAAAACCCTAGGTCTACTTTGACCTGCATTTTTCGGGCTTCGCCAGCCTGTATTTCCTTCCTTCCCACGAGGTGCTCCAAAGAATATATTGGTGGATTTTTCTCTTGTTTAGTTGTCCGTGATCCATCCTCCTTGCTGATATGTTCTCCTAGATCTTATTGTCCAATGACTTGTTTTCCCTTACTTCTCTCCTTCTTTTCTTCTTCTTTGACCACTTCGACCCAATCTCAGTAAATGTGTCTTCTGGGTAGTTCGCACTTCGTCTTTTCTTTTCCTATTTCTTCACTTTCTTTCTTAATCCATACCCGAGCACCAACATGCCCCCAACACTCAGATGTGACTCGTCCTGAGGCACTGTAGATCTGAAGCTTCTATTTTACTTTGAATTCAGACTGCACGAAGCAACTTGTGCTTTCTGCTCTATCCCTCCCCAGTGTGTGCAGATTGTCTTTTCTTTGTCTGGTACCCAATTTCAATTGCACCTGGTACTTGACCCTTCTCCTTCTTCTTTTACTGAGAATTGCAAGGAAACTGGTTGTCATAGTATAATTTCAACTGGCTCCCATTCACTAAACCTTCCTTTCATTCTCCATTCAAAATCTTCAACTATGCAGCTCCTCCTTCTGTAACATAGGCAACCTCATATGGCCCCAACCAATGTGTCCTGAACATCCCTGGATGCTTCATGAACTTGCTGTCAAATACCAATACCAGATCTCCTTGCTTAAAGGATTTATTCTTTATGTGTCCGTCATGGTAAGCCTTCTCTCGTTCCTTTTGTACCTGCTGATGGAATCCTACAATAAATATGTCTTCCTCTAGTTCTACCAATTGTGAAAGCCTCTCTTGAACAACACCAGTGTCATCCATGTCTGTGAATGTTGCAATTCTTAAGCTAGGAACCAAGTATTCCATAGGTACTACTGCTTCTATACCATAAACCAACTTAAAGGGGGTTTGCATTGTCAGCTTCTTGCAAGTGGTTCTATAGGCCCATAAAACTGCTGGTACTCGCAAATCCCAATCATCTATGTTCACACTGCAAATCTTCGTCAGCATTGTCTCCAATATCTTGTTGAAAGCTTCAAATGTACCATTCGCTTGAGGGTGGTATGGAGTTCTCTTCTGGTGGTGAACTTCAAATTCCTGAGTCAAGGCTTCAATAGTCTTATTAATAAAAATGTGTACCTTGATCGCCCATAAGGATCTTCGGGCATCCAAACCTGGTTATGATATCATTAAATATGAATCGCACAGTTGTAGCTGCACTACAGTCCTTAACTGCTCTTTATTATGCCCATCTTGTCAAATATTCTGTCGCAGTGATTATGTAGTGAGCTCCTATGCGCTTTCATGGTGGGTTGATAGGTCCCATGAAATCAATTGCCCATTTTCGAATGCCTATAAATTCAGCTGAGGTGTTAAAGGCATCTCATCTCTTCTGGAAGGTTTCCCAACTCTTTGGCATGCATTCCAAGCTCTATAGTATTCTTTAGCATCTCTGTGTAAAGTGGGCCACCAGAAGCTAGCTCTAAGAACCTTCTGCGTTGTTTCTTTCCCTACGTAGTGTCCTCCTATGATGCCTTCATGTGATTCTACTAGAATCAGTGGTTGTTCTGCCTCCATAACACATCTCCTCAAGATATCATCAGGTCCCATTTTATATAGTTGTCCAGCTACAAGTGAAAAATCTGCAACACAAACTACCAATTATTTCTTATGAATGACTGTATATTCGCGAGGTGTCATTCATGTTGACAGGAATTGAACTATATCAGTGAAATGATCATCAAACTTCCTGATGTCCATCAATTGTGCATCTGGTACTGTATCCTCCAAACTAGTAGGTTCCTCTCCATGTTCTAATCTGGACAAGTGGTCAGGTCCCTTGTTCATTCTCCTTGGCTTGACCACAATCTCAAAATCATATTCCTGGAACAATAGAATCCATCTGCATATTATTCCCCCCAACACTGGCTTGTTGACTAGGTATTTCAATGTAGAGTGATCAGTGAACATATTAAAGTGTCCTCCCAACAAGTAGTGACGAAACTTTTGTAGCGCATACACCATGGCTTTGCCTTCTCTCTCAGTGGTAGTGTAATTTATCTCAACTGTTGAGATATTTCTTCTAGAAAAGGCTAAAGGGTGGTCAATATATCATGCTCCTGTTTGTGCTAACACTACTCCTAATGCAATAGATGATGCATCAACATGCACATGAAATTCCTTACTCCAATCTGGGAAAACCAGAATAGGCGCAACAATCATTTTATGTTTCAGCGTGTCGAAGCTCTGTTGACATTCTTCTGACCATTAAAACTGACAATATTTCTTCAAAATATTCTCCATGGGTGATGTTATCTATGCATATCCCTTGATGAACTTTCTTTAGTATCCAGTATGTCCCATTGTAGTGCGCAATTGTTTAACTGAAGTAGGAGGGGTAGATCAACAATGATGGCAATCTTGGAAGGATCTACCAGCAACCCCTGCTTACACACAATATGGCCTAGCAGCACTCCAAAGGATGAAAAGAAGATGCAATTATTTAGGTTCAGGGCATTCTAACATTGCCTGCACTTATCCAACATTAGTCTTAAACATTCAATATGATTTTTCAATAAGCTAAAAACAGTGCAATCATCAAAATATGCTTTCATAAATTTATGTATAAATTCCTTGAATTCTTCAACCACCACCCTAGAAAAGATTGATGGTGCATTATTCAATCCAAAATTCATCACTATGTACTGGTAGGATCCCCATTCTGTTGCAAATGTGGTCTTATGGAGATCTTCCTTGGCAATCCTGATCTGGTGATACCATGAAAATCCATCTATGAAGGAGTAAACTTCTTGTCCTCCCACATTATCTAACACTTCGTTAGGAAACGATGTAGGGATGGATCATGTAAACATGCATCATTCAGTTTCCTCAAGTCTACATAGATTCTGATATTTCCTGTCTTCTTATCTTGAACCACCATAGGGATAATCCATTCTGACTCTTCAATAGGTTCTATGATTCCTGCTTCCAACATTCTATCTAATTCAATCTTGACTTTCTTCTTATACTTGGGGTTCAGTCTGTAAGGTCTCTGCTTGACTGCCCTTGCATATGGTTTCAAGGGGATCTTCATTTCTCCCATGGGCCCTTTAATGCCCTTCATGTTAGTGAACTTGGTTGGAAACAAGTCCTGATATTCATGCAGTAATTATGTGATCTTATCAATAGTGGCATCATCCCAATAGTCTCCAATGTTTGCGAGCTTAGGTTCTTTCTCTGTCCCAATATTAACTTTCTTGATTTTAATTGGCTATCCAATAATAGGTAGTTCAATGTCTGGTCCTTCTACATCTCTTTGTGCTTCTGTTTCTACGATTTTCACACTCCTAGGATCATCGTCTTCATCAACATTTATATTGTAACAGCCTTGCAATTTCTGAAGAGGTGTGGTCCATTCATCCTCTTCTTTCTCAACAGGGAGGTTAGGTGCCTCCTCAAATACTTTTTGTTTTACCACTTGTAAATCCTTATCTATTGTTGGGTACTGAATTTCAAATTAAAATGTAGCTACAAAAATATGAGTCATACCTTGTTGATCTGCAGTGGTGAGGCATAGTTCTGCTTGAAGATACCAATTGATAGGGGTTTTGTCCAAAGTGTTAATGAATTTATGCACCCACTTCTCTTGAGGGATGTTTCTCCAGGCTTCCTCACAACTTTGCACATGATCCTTCAGATAGATTTGACCTACGTATCTAACTTCGCACCCTTCTACTTGTTCTGAAAAGCGTATTATCATCAAAGTGCAACATTGCACTTAGTTTGTGATGTTCTTCTTGTGTGTTCCCCACCATCTTGTTGGCGTTGATTTCAAGACCTCATCCAGTGCCAATAGTATTTTTTGTACTAGTACAATTTCTTCAAATTCCAATAAGAAAGTTTCTAAATTATTTAAACCATCAAATGTGGGAAAATTATTGAGTTATGTGCCATTCTAGTGAATGTCCCTAGTAAATCTAGCACATCTCCGCATAGAAACTTCATACATAGAAGCTTAAATTCCCATCTATTGTAGGATTAATGTAGTCATGTTGTCTTGCAGTCAATTTATATATATTCTCTAGATCATATGCACGGTATTCTTCTCTGATGGGCTCTGTGTATCTGTGACCTTTGTCAGGATCCAGAGGTGAAATGACCCTAAGGCCATCACCTTCAAATGTCATTCTTCTTTTCTTTAAGTCAACAACAGTAGAATTATTGAAATCCCAATCAATTCCTAACAGCGTAGGATAAGGACATCTATCATCAACTATCTCGATTACTTCGAAGTCTACAAACATTCTTACCCCGTCGATGTCCACAGGGACATGCTCCAACCTTCCGAAGGGGCTTACTTCTTGTTTATTAGTCATCCTAAGCCTGATAGGGGAATAAATCAACTTAGGTTTTCCCATCAGTGCCCAGGTCTACTTTGTTATAACATTGACTTCCAACCCTAAGTTGAGGACCACATATTCTATATCATAATCTCCAATCTGAGCATTAATTTGTAGTTCCTTATTTTTTCTTTTCTTTTTGGATACTTGATGTACTTATCTATTCAGTAAGGGATCTACCTTCCCTAGCTCATACTGTCTGATCAAATTTTGTAGCTCTTGTACAACTCTTTCGTCCTTAATAAAGTTAATGCAAGTACATAAGAATTCCATAAGCTTTCTTAGCTATTTTCCTTCTTTGGGAGAAGCAGACTGATCAAATTCCAGAGGCATTCCACATTCTGTTACTTCTAGTTGTGTCTTTGATGAATAAGCTTGATCTCTTCCAAATTATTTTCGTGCCTCCTCAAATATCTACTTCTCTTTTCTTGGATCAAACTCGTATGTCTTTTTTGCAGCTCTTTTGACCCTTGATTATTCTGTAGTTTTTCCTAGTGTCACTCTATCTTTTCCTGTAACAGCGCCTCCTCTAGTGATAACAATGACTGTAGTACTTGCTAGTTTCCTCCTCGTCTCTTCTGAAGTTTGGCTAATAGCACAGGACAATCTTCAATGACATGTTCAAATGAGTTACAATAGTTGCAAGTGGTACAAGGGTTCTGGAAGTCCATTTCCAAGTGACCTAGATGTGTGTAGTTATAACAAATGATCTGACCTCAACCTTGACCCATGCCTCCTCCTCATCCTCTTCCTCTGAATCCACCATGAGGGTTGAAGTTTCCTCTTCCCGGGGAATTAAAATACGTAGTATTTCCCTCTTACTGCATCTCTCCTTGAATCCTATATGTATCCCTTGACCTTTCATGCAAGAGATCATAATCCCTACAGTATTTCTCATCATGCCCCATAGATTTACATAATTTGCAGTAATTTTTTGTAGGTTTCTGAACATATTTTTGCATGTAATAGAATTCACCAGGGTGATGTTTATTTCTACATACCTCACACCAAGGTAGAGTAACCTGCTTCAAAGGTATCGGAGCTCCAAAGGCCAAGTATTCATGAAATAGAGGGAATTACTCCTTATCATGACCTTCTGCCTTGCATCTGATACACCAGATGTCTTATCTTTTATCTCTTCCCTTGTCTTTCTTCATATCTTCGACCTATAGAGATAAGCTAGTTAGCTGACTCAAAATTTGACTCATACCTGAGCTGGATTATCCCATAGGGGTTGATTCTAGTTTCATGGCAATCTCCAACACCTCAGCCTGTGAAGCAACCTTCTGCTACATCAGAGGGAATCTGATGTGTGGTAGGAGGGAAGCAATGAACCATTCCTTGTTCTGCTCGTCTGGGATCTGAAAACTCAATCGGCCTATTAAGGTCTTAAACCTCTGATCAAAATCCCAAACAGGTTCAACTACTTTCTTCTTGATTTCTTTCATCTCTGTAATGCATTATGACTCTGAATTAGGTTTCTTGAACTCTTCACTCAACACATTCATGATCTCGTTCAGTGGTTTAGGTTGTGTGAATCCTTTAACAAACTTCATGTACCATCTCAGTGCACGGTCTCTCAAGGTAGTACTAAACTGATCTCTTTTAACAACTTCGTCATTGACTTTCTTAATACCCCATACGGCTTCACATAGGAACCAATGTTGATGAGGATCTTCAAATCTGTCTCCCGTAAACATGGGTAACCTTATCTCATCTTCCATAGATATTCCTAGGTTTCCTGACTAAGTATGTACTGAACTTATTGTAACAGTGCTCTGAGTGCTCTGATAAGTTACTTAATACTGCTAAAACAACAAGAGGAGTAATAATACTTACTTCAACAGTCGGTGTAGTTCCTGAAGTTTCTGATTCTTCCTGGTGAGGTTCTTTAGTCTTCCCTTTCTCTGCCCTAGCGAACTTTGAATGTTCCTCATTCACTAACTCTTCCTCTTCTCCATTGTATAACCCTTCATTCTGTGTTAATGGTTCATGAGTATACTCAAACAAGTTCTCCAAAGGAACCTCTCTGAAGGTTCTCCCACTACGCGTATGTCCAACCTCTATGTTGTTGTCACTATCTGAGTTCTTGAACATTATCTATTTAATCTAACCAACAACTGTATCTTAAATATGTTCTTCTCATGCAATAACATCTTGATCTTCAACTTCAAAAAGTGTAAAAAATTTCCTCTCGACCCCTTAAAGAAATATCTTTCTGCTTGGATATATGACTCTACTCTGTCAATAGAAAACTCGGTAATGTACCCTCCAATGGTGATATCAAACCAGTTATCTACTACTCTTGATATGGTGTTATCAAATCCCTTGACCTTCTTGATCAGCACCGACGTCAAAACCACAGATGTTCTAGATCTGATCTCAAATTCGGTATCTACTAATATGGCTAACCACTCATACAGCTCCTTATGAATTCCTCCAAAGAAAATCTCATGTATATCAGTAAAGATATACTTTCCCAACCAGTCTTCTATACTAATATTAGGGTTCTTGTTATGGGATTCAGTGAAGTACTTTTCTTATTCTTCTATCCACTTATGAATCTATGTATTCGATGGAAACCACCTTGACATTCCATCAAGAAGATCCTGGTCCCAACAACGGAACCATTTGTTGGCACAGGGGCAGACCCAGGGTTCATCTCTAATAGTGCACCAACACACCCTAACTATTGGACCTTTCGGAAACACCTGCAAACCAGATGCAGTCTCACTCGAAGTAGAAATAGGGGGTTGTAGGAAACATGTGTCTACAACCAGAGGAAATAGCAACATAGCAGCTCGATATCATTTACCAACTTAAACCTACTTCGCACAGTTATATCTTAGATCTAACACAATGATGCAATAACAGAATAACAAAAGGAAAAAGAACACAACATCAATCCCATAGAACAACAAGATATACATGGTTCACCCTCTCCCTAGGGCTACATCCACATAAATATGTTTCTTGATATTATAGGAAAACATATAGTTCTATCTGCGCACTTAGCTTTCATATATCTCTCTCTGTCTCTCTCTCTTTCTCTCCCCTCCCTATGCACCCAACTGCAGGGTTGATCTTCACACCTATTTGAATATCTTACAACACCAGAGTGCTCTCACATGTATCACTTCTCTCTCACACAACAATAATAACTCAACCATAATACTAACGACGAACTCACACAAACCTATCCCAGGTCCTCTATACCTTTATTTATACATTACAATGACTCTTAGACAACCTTAGGCTGAAACCTAGGTGTCAAAACCCTAAATACCAAAACCCTCGGTCCACTTTGACCCACATTTTTTGGGCTTTGCCAGCCTGTCTTTCCTTCTTTCCCACAAGGTGCTCCAAAGCATCTATTGGTGGATTTTTCCGCTTGTTGAGTTGTCCACGATATGTCCTCCTTGTTGATTTGTTCTCCTTGATCTTCTTTTCCAACGAATTTTTTTCCCTTACTTCGCTCCTTCTTTTCTGATTCTTTGACCACTTCGACCCAATCTCAGTCAATGTGTCTTCTACGCAGTTCGCACTTCATCTTTTCTTTTCCTTTTTCTTTGCTTTCTTTCTTAATCCATACCTGAGGGCCAACAACATATTAGAAAATCATGTCTATGAGTTGGTTAAAGTGTTGAAAGCCTTCAGGGTGTATGTGTTACAGTCTAGCATAACAACCTATGTTCCTAGAAGTAGTATCAAAGATATTTTGGTCCAGCTAGATAGTGAAGGGAAAAGAGGGAAGTGGATTTCCAAAGTATTGGAGTAAGAACTGCACATAAAACCCACCAAGCTGATCAAGGGATAGAGACTTGCCAAGTTGTTATCATAATCAAATTGTAAGGTGTTGGAATTGCATCAGAAATTCACCCAATCTGATGCACCCATGACACAGTCTACGCAAGACATCATGCAAGTATTTGAAAACTACTCCTCTTAACCTTGGTACAAATATGTTATTTAATTTATGCAACATCTAGAATGCCCACCAAATTTGAAAAATACAAGGGCCAGGTCTCTCAAATTAAAGGATATAAAATTATGTATTTTTAATTGGAACATGTATTGGAGGGATCCTGCTACCATCCTATTAAAGTGTCTTGATGAAAATGAATCTAAACGAGTCACAAAATATATGAATAGGGGATTTTGTGGAGGAAACCAGCATTGGAAAGATACAACCCTCAAGATCCTAAGGGAAAGGTACTACTGGCCCACCCTTCCCTCAGATGTATTTACTATAGTAAGGGTCTGTAATGAATGTCCAAAATTTGCAAGCAAATAGAAATTACTTTCACTTCCCTTGAAACCTATCACTAACAGTGGCCCCTTTCAGTAATGGGGATTAGATTTCATAGGTGAGATAAATACACCCTCCAATGGGTAGAAAAAATGGATTCTCACTGCCACTAACTACTTTAACAAATGGATCGAGGTTGTGCCCACTAGGAATCCTACTGACAAGTTGATTATAAACTTTTGGGAAACCGATATATTTTCTAGGTTCGGCTTTCCTAGAAAGATTATAACATAAAATGACTAGGCATTCAAATCCAAATCCATTATTGACTTTTGTGGCAGCCATAAGATTTCCTTGACACATTCCACACCCTATTATCCTTAAGGGAATGGGATGGTTGAGTCATCAAACAAGACTCTCATCAGGACCATCAAGAAGTTGTTGACTGAAAACAAGAAATCATGGGACTCTAGACTTAAGTATTCCTTGTGGGCTGACGGGATCAGCACCAAGAGATCCTTGGGAACCTCTCCATTTCAGCTAGTCTATGGGATATATATTTTCTTCCCTACTCAACTCGGTCTACCAGTTCTAAAATTCCTACAGGAAGAAATGGAGGAGCCAAATGAAATCCAGAGGAGAATCTTTTAGATTATAGAAGTTCAACAAAAGAGAGAAGCATTTAATCATATAAATGAGGCATACCATAGAAAGATCAAATTATCTTTTGACAATAAAACCAAGAAGGATATGTTTCAAAAAGGTGACCTGGTCTTGAGGTGGGATGAAAAAAGGGAAGAAAAGTATAAGCATGGTAAGTTTGATAACCTATGTTTTGGTCCTTTTAAGGTGGTTTTGATTCTGGAAAATAATACATTTGTTCTACACAATCTAGATGATGCATAAATTTTTGGAGGCCCAGTAAATGGGCGCTTCCTGAAACATTATTTTCCTTGAAATACTGAGGGAAAGCCCCTGTTGTACCATATCTTATTTCCCTTTTGGTTTGAATTTGATTAGTTAGTTTGTGTGTGAATAAAGACTCCATAGTTCAACAAAGGCATTGGGGTGTAGTTACAGTTTTGGATTCAATAAGATGCATGGATTAGAGACAGTAGCAGATCTACATGGTTGGCAGATATAAACAAAGGTAAGAGAAGGAAGGTGGGATCAAGTTATTAAGTTCCAAGGAATTGGTATGTTGTTCTCATCACCCTACAGGGGGGGTCTGTCCTGATTTGGAGCCAATGTTGAGACCTAAGTCTTCACCCCTACCCCTCATCTCTCATTTCCCTATTCCTTCATCAAAATAATTCCTCTTCTGGTTGGTTAAGTCGGTTTCCCATTACTAAATGACTTGGTTTTTTATCATTATCTTTCTTGATTGATTCTTTGCACCAAATATTTATTTTTTCTTGAAAGATAATTGCATGTCATGGTTTGGGTTCAAAATATTTTTCATCATGTTTACCATTGACTGAGTATGCAATAGGTCGACTAAGTCCTTTGTTTACATAGGAAACATCCAAAAGAAAAACACAACAATTCAAAGCAATGGATTTTGGGCTTACATTTTGAGAAAATATACAGGTTAAATTTTTTACGGTGGAGATCCAACGGTTAATTAAGATCAAATACTCTCTTGCATTTGGGGTTTCAAAATCGTGTGAGGTTTAAAAACAAAGCACATGAAGTTTCACTCTAGAACTTTGTCACTCCGAGAGATTTTAGTCCAGAACAACTGCGAACCTTCGAAGTACCGGAGCCTCGAAGTATCGAATCCCCAAACTTCCATGACACTTTGTGAATTCAGTCATTCAGAAGATATTCATACTCTACATTCAAGAATCCATGAAGTTTCAGAGCACCAAACTGCCACGTCACTCTGGGAGATTTCAATCCAAAACAAGCGCAAATATCCCAAGTGTTGGAGTGTAGAAGTGTCGGAGCCCCTTTCTCATACGTTCTTCTCTAGCTAGCATATCATATGCCACTTTTCAGTTGATTCCATATGACACATGTCACTCATTTCAGTCATTTTCGCTACATCATCTAGGGTATTTACGGTGAAACATGTCACTCTCGTTTTATGACATGTCATCGATTGTGACGACATTTTTCCACGTCACTTTGGGATATTATCTCTTTGGTATATTTCAATCCAGATCAAACAAGTTCCTCGGAGCTCTAAAGCTCCGAAGTGTTGAGTTGTCGAAGTGTCGGAGCCCCGAACTACCACGTCACTCTGGGAGATCAGTCATTCAGGATATATTCATACTCTACAATGCAAAGCTCCCGAACACCAAAGTATCGATGATGCATGGAATTCATCTATCGACAACATGTGGCACTCATTTAAGGCACCTTTGGTTACGTCATCTACTCTATTTCAAGTGACATGTGTCACTCTTCTTTTTATGACATGTCACTGACTATGACATCATGCAGCCACGTCACTCTGGGATATTGTCCTCTGGGAGATTCTCAAACTCTACAGTCAAAAGATACTGAACTTCAAAGAGTCGGAGTCAGGAAGTCCCAAAATATTTAATGATAAATATAATCTCAGGTTAATTAGAAAAAATCATTGGTTAATGACTTCACGAGTTCATTCATTCGGGAGATATTCATACTCTATAGTCAAAAGATCCTGAACACTGAATTTTCGAAGGGGCTTATCCTTATTAATTGCATGTTTTGAAGTTTTTAAATGACGCAAAATAAAGGGAACATCGAGCAATTCTACGACATCATATTTCTCATCTAGCAACAGCTCGATGATAGTCAACAAGTACAGAATTGAAGCTTCATATCTGGACCCTACAACACCAAAACCCAAAATTGGAGAAGTTGTACTCCAGTCTCCAGAAGAAGCACCAAAATACTTGCCTCTTCCTCAAATAGATAAGTTGAATCCAATTAGAATCCAATTCTATCAGTCCTATTTAGTTCTTTCAAAGACTCAGTTCAATTCAACATATGCATCAGTTTGGTTTATGATTAGCAGGAATTTTAGTTATTTAAGTTCAAGACTCTTTTATATTAAGAAATCATAAGTGGTCATTTGTGTGTGATATGAAACACTTATTTTTTATTAATTCAAGCTCGAAGTATACCTTAATATACTCCAACAGTGTTTTTAACTTAGTTAATAAGTTTTTTTACAACTGGTAGTGTAGATTTAATCCTCAGTCTCAGATGGACGAGAGCCTCTGCAACTTTGATAAATATTTTGTATGTTTTGAGGGTTCAGTTTTTGGGGAAAGAATATCAATACATCAATTGATTGAACATGTTCTATGCATGGATTAAATCTCTCTACCTGGTGAATATACTTTTGATGACAATGTTTTTGTCCAAATCTTCATGTGTTTTGTATCGTATCTTGAATGTAGTTCTTGGTGTGTGCAAAGTACATTTCATTTCCTTCAACTATTGTATAACTTATCTTTACTAATATGCAACCGGTAAAACAACTATTGCTTTGGTGAAGATTTGTTTTTAGTGAAACCCGTGGGAGAAATTTTGTTTTTGATACATGTTTAATGTCTTGAAATGATAATTTAAGTATTAAACTTGTTGCAGCAGATTATTCATTGAGTGGTTTTTTGTTTCCCTTTGTTTTTACCTCTATTTTTTCACTTGTCTATCATTTGTGTGCCACTAACCAAGGGGAACCCTCATCTATATAAATTTTCCAACCCACTCATGCTCTTGTCATGGTAAAACCAACCCTCTAGCTGACCAGCAAAATCAAAAAACCAATCATTCTAAACTTGAGGTGGCCTAGCTCTTCCCTTTAGTGGTCAAGTGCAAACCTCTATTGCTATTGGTTGTTGTGCTTTCTCAATTCTAATACTCAATTTATTTGAATTTATGGGACCCCAATTTAAAAAACTTCCATATGTGGCTACTGTATATTCCAGGGGCATCTAGGATCCCGAAAATTTCGAGAAATATTTTTCCCCATACAATCGACATATCAGGGCCACAAGGAACATATATGGTTCACTAATGTTTATAGTATTGTACCACCCAGAGGCTCTGTTCACAAATTTCCTATCTTCCTTCCATGAGGAAGCCAACAATTGATTATTGTTATGATATTCATAGAACTCAGCCATGAATTTCATTTTAATACTAACTTCAAGGTCCTTGAGTTTGTAATATTTGTTGACCTCCATTGGTAGGAAGAAACCAACACATTGATTATTGACATTGTTAATCAAGCACGTGTCAGCCTTAGTGTGGTTAATTTTCCATTCCAAGGTTTCTACACAAGGTAAAACCAAGTCTCTAGAGGCTACCATGTAGAGGGATGATAATTTGATATTTTGAAATACATGGTCATCCATGACTCTTACTTTTGGGTCACTATGTGAAGTAAATTTAGGAAAATCGTCATTGTGAATTTTACTGTATAGTTGAATCTAGGTGGGAATAGGTACCTCAGTTGTCGTGCTTGTATCTATATATTTGTAGAGATATGGTGGAGATGTCGATTTCTTCAGTGGAATTTTTATTGCAGGATCCACCTTGGGTGTGAAATCTATTTATCTGGCAGCAGTAGGACTAGAACCCTCTCTAATGAATTCCTTCTTCCCCTTTGGTGTCTTTCATGACTGAAAAGTTGTTGGTCTTCGAGGAAGCATTTTTCCTACAAAACAACTTACTTGATTTCTCTATCTATCAAACACTTTGGAAAATAAAATATTATCATAAGAACTAATTATGTGAGTGAGACAATTTATTTTTTCCTTCAACACTTGCCAGTCCCGGAATTAACAGAAAACATGACAATAATTATCTTAAAAGAGTGAAACACTTGGTTCTTCAAGAATCCCTCGCGTCACAAAACCCTCAAATGTTCTATGCATATGACGATAGAATGAAAAAAAATAAATCAAATTCAAATAGTCTACTTCTGTCAGTCCCATCTGGATTTATCAGTGTTGAGTACAACAAAATCCTTACGGATCTTTGGGATTTAATTACCTCGTCAACACTATGCTCTGAAATTAATGTGATATTTAAATTAGTGGCACAAAAAAAATTGAGTCACTCTATCAACAATCTTAAATAGTGACGAGTTGGAGTGCGACAATCACTAAGATTGAGGATTGTGGATATGTTCCTTTCCTAAGTTTCAAATGATTTATGTCGATGTTTAGTCATCGATCCCAATGAAAATGAGTGTTGGAAGTCATGTTTGTTTGATTTTTGTGGCAAGATTTTCAATATGATGATGTGGTGTTCAAATCATGCAACCTGAATTTCAAGGCCTCCTTCAACCAACATGGACCACTCAAATAGGTAAAAATATGCACTAAAATGGGTCATCGACGGTCTCGTCCATGTGTTGAAAAGTGTATTTTCTTGGTCTTCGTTCACCGATGCTGATAAGATATCAGCGATTGACATTTGAAAACTCATGGATCCTAATAAAACTATGTTTATTTCATGCTGACAACCAATGTAACATTAACATCGATGAATTAAAACCTTCACCAGTTCCTTTGACATTTTTCATCAAAATAATTGATGCCTTGATGATCGATGTGAATTTCCTGTGATGACATGGATTGTGATGTGGCATGAATGACATGACAAAGTGGAAAATATGAATATCCACGTGAAAACTGATATGTTAAAAATGACATAGTGGATGCTTACATGTCTTCACTTTACGTCAAAATCGATTGGAAATCTAATGACCACAGTTTTTAGGAAAAATTCATTTATCAGTGTTGGGTGTTGGCTTTCCCTAAGTTGATTTTGCGATGTCTAAAGATGGGCATCAATGGTCGATGCTCACCAACATTGTTAAGTTCCTTTACAATATAGGGTATTAGCATCAACTGTAAGTTGTCACGAGTGACACTTGACATCTATCGACATCAATGCTCTTAAGAGGTGACTATCAGGCATTGGGAAAAGTTAAGTATTGTCAGGATTTGCAATGATCTTTGAAAATATTATGTGTTGAGGACCCCTTTTTTCAGCATCTAAATGATATATACTTCTCTCTCTTCTAGTGAAAATTCAAATTAAGCCTGTGACTTGACTGAAATGAGAATAAAACAAAATAAAACTTTAAAACAAGTCATCACCATGAGAGAATCGAAGTATAAGGATGAAATTAAAGCAAAGGGGTTCCCCAAAATTTCATGAAATTTTGAGGGTGTTGAGGGGTCTAAATTCCCTTTAACTCGACAATAGGAATCATGCCAAGAGATGAGTCCCAATTAGACTCTTCTTTTTTAAAGTAGCATGATTCTCTGAATATCTAGTCCAGAAAGTTTCGTTGAGCTTTTAATGTTGTTTTGGAAAGTTTCCTTTCTAATTGTGTATCTCTTTTTGGAATTTTGTTCTTTAATATTCAAGCATGCTAGCAATATAAATAACTTAGATGACTAAATCTGAAGAAAACCAATCCTAGGATAACCTCCAACCAATGGTATGTAAACAATATATAAGCCTAACTAATATCAACAATAATACATTAATTAGTCAAGTTATCAGTATTGTTTAAGAAAGAGAGAAACAATTACGCACAAATCACATGTAAAGACAAATGAACCATAATTAATTTCTCATAGTGTTTTCTTGTAATATGTTAAACACCATAAAATATGAACCAACATTCATTTAGCAACCATAATAATTCAATATAACTTAATATAATCATAATCTTACTAAAAGGCTTGTAGTTGATAATTTTTTGCAAAACAATCTATAGATTGAGTTTTATCGACAAGCATGGAACAAATTTGTCTCTAGATCTGTATGAGCTTCAATATTAAACCTCAAAATAATTCTCTCTCTAACTCTCCAGTTACTAAAAAAACCATCGACCCTTCAAAAGAGGTCGATATCCTTATTTATTAAAAATACACATGCTAAAAATAGCTTAAAAGTTCACTTAAAGTAAAGACAAAAAGCAGTAGAGTGGACTCATCCATGTGTAAGTTCCTAGTATACTTCTCGGCATCTCAACAATTTTTCTTGATCATATTCAAACCATTGGGAGAAATATATTTGTAGGTATGGAGGTATGGAAATTGGTGTTGTTCCATTGATCATATTTCATATCAATTACTCCATGTTTGAAATGATTCATTCTAGAACTCAAGTATCGCAAGACTGTCAATGCTCTTATCAGTCCATGATCAACCTCCTCACTTGTCCCTTTTCCAAAATTTTAATTTCAAGAACATTGGCATCAAACTTTTTATCATGTTCCCTGAGATGCTTGTATATGTTGCTAAGGTCCACGAAGTCTTCGGGCATACCAAATTTAAGGAGTCGAATATCTTTCATCGTAGAGTTTGTCTTTTCCCAATTGTTGAGAAATTCCTCCCATATTTCCTATACTTTTGTTTTGATTCTTCCACTAGATATGTCTAATACTTTGTTTCCTTTTGGAATCTTCCTAAGCTTCCATCCATAAGCATCCTAATGCAATTATCCGCTTCACCCTAACCCTTTTGTATTTCTTTTCTATATTCAATCTCTACCAGATCCTTGTGATATCTCTCAGACCATCTCATAATTTCTTTGTGTTCTATCAATCCCAACAAAGTCTCCTCCTGATAGCACACAAACTGATCCATAAAGGCTCCCCTTTACAATTTAAATTGGTTGTAGCCTTCTTTAAAATCATCCCTTATGAACATGATCGCTCGAGTGGTGCCTTGATAAAATTCTACCTGATGTCTGAGACTCAGAAGCTATTCCCTCATGGAATATGCTTCCTACTTGTCTTCTTTCTCCCTGTCAATGACAGTAGTGGATATAGCCATTTTGACTCCTAGAAATTCACTTACTTGGGACCGTCTAGCATCCAATAGGGTTTCTTCCATAGTAATAATCACAACACTAGCCAAAGTAAGCCTCTTCCTCTTGCTATTTATCTTAACCACCACCTACCTCTTTCTGTCATATGTTATATCTTGGACATTTGCAACCTCATCTACAGGTTCTAGAATTGGTTGGTCACCCCAAGAGAGGGTGTTTCCCAGACTACCTGGAGTGTGAAAGTGTTCAATGGATGGTTCCTTACCTTTATGTATCCTTGGTATATTGTTACTGATGTTTCCCTCATCTCTGCCTATAGAATGCTTTGGTCTGGGGATGTACAATTCTTCCTAGGACTTTCTATTGGTTCGGTCTCTACATGTTTAAGCATTTTTCCCATTTTCTCGGTGTCAGTGGTACCTTTTGTAACATCCTTTGCTACTTCCACTAAGGGCGAAGTTGGTGACTCTATTGTAGGTTTTCTAGTCTCTTTCTCAACATTTTACACTTGATTCTCCTCACTTATAAGTGTGTTATCTCCAATTTGATATGTAGCATGTGAGATTTATTTACTCGGTCCTCTCTCTAGGGTCTTTTCATATTCTTTGTCTTGTTTTTTATCATTCACATTATCTTCTTCTTCATATGGGGTCTTTTCCTCTCGGATTGACCCAATATTACCTTCATCTTTCTCTTATTTGTCTTCATGTCCACCTTCCCCATTGTCTTGAGGTTGTGAACCTTGTTGCAAGGGAATTGTGACATTCTTAGTTGTATCGAGACCCATTTCCACATTCATAGGCTATGGTCCCTGGGTTGTTGGGTGTCATGCATTTATGTAGCAGCTTCATTGATTATGGGAACTGCTACAGTGCCTATATCATCATTGAAATCAGATCATCTATTACTTGTTCCAATACACTTTGTCCTAGTGTAACTGTCAAGGGTTTTGCTAGTAATCCAAGTCTCGATTTCTCTGCATGTACCTTCTTCACATCTGGTTGTTCATTTTTTCCCTTAGGTGAAGTGTCTCTTGAGGGTGTTATTTCCCCTTATCCCATATGTATCACTAGAGTTAAGATTGGTGGGCCTAATACTTGAATTTTAATATCTCCTCCATGTTCATGAAGTAATATCTCGTCTTTCTTTAATATCCTTATCTTATCTCTTCTTGCTTCTTGATTTGCAGTTTCATTTTGTTCCTTTATAGAAGAACTTGTTGTTTGTTCTAACCACTCTAATTTCCCACCTCTTATCTCTTCTTGCTTCTTGATTTGTAGTTTCATTTTGTTCCTGTATAGAAGCACTTGTTGTTTTTTCTAACCATTCTAATTTCCCATCATTTTTTCAAATCCTTAGTAAGACCTCATCCCAATATAGAGAATTTTTGTTAGGATATTTAGACACTTAGGAGTTAGTTAATATCAACTTGGTCTAATGTGTCGTTAGGTAAAAGTGTGTTTCATAGTGTGTTTATTTAGTATGCATTTGTAGGTAGGAAATCCGACAGTCACGATATGTTCCTGACATAGAGTGATCCGATGGTTCATACTCTCCTCGATCTTAATGGCCATTGATCTATGGCTTAACACCCGATTGGTCCATGATCTCTATTTAAAGAGCATGGAGGGTCATTTTCCGACGATTGATTGTGCGAAACTCTCTTGTAAAAACTCTCTTTAATCTTTTTCTTTTGCATTAATAAACTTCTCCAAGTGGTCGTGTTGGCTGGGGCCATGGATGTTTACCCGTAGGGGTTTTACCATGTGAAAACATCGGTGTGTTGATCTTTTATATGTTTATGTGAGTAGTTACTCAAGGTTTTCATCCTCTGTTGGAATACATGTGTTGTCAAACATGGTATCAGAGCCTGTTTGAAGACCCGCTCCTGTTGTAGATCGAGATCGTGAAGACGAGTATCCTCATCTCCATTTTCTATCATTTCCATACATTTATGGTCTGAAAAGACTATTCCATTGCATCAATATCACTTTTTTCATTCAAGAACACTTTTTGTTTCGCTCGAAAAGGTTTTTGTTTGCCCAATATATGGCCATTATAGTCAGATTTGGAGATCTTTGTATGCTCTTTGCCACGTGCTCTGTGCGATCTCAGAAAATTAGGAACATATAGCAAAAGGTGCATCTCCTGGGTAAGGTAACCAATATCTAACCCTTGTTTTCATCGAGAAACAAAAAAAGATTCTTGTGCGAAAATAGTTTTTTTTAGCACTGTTGTTGGGAAAAACACCCTACGGACTACCAAACTAGGGTAAGACTTGCATGTAGATTTGACCAAATAGAAACTACTTTTTTACCTACATCCCAAGATTTAAATCTATTTTTCTCAGTAAATGCAAGGAAAAGGACCACCTACCTTATTACCGGCGTTTGATGTAGATCCTTCGTTGTGCTTGACTACTTGCTTGCGCTGCTCCTTCCAAAGATAACCTACACTCAAGACAAAAAAAAACTATGCATGCATGCTACTTCTATACTCAAGGGTTAGAAATCAAGCGTAAATTAATCAAACCATAGAAAATTCATGCATTGGGACGAGAAAAGAATTCTTTTTATTACTAAAATTGAATCAACTTACAAAAGATGAGACCGGCCACCGTTCCTTGAACCTGATCCTGGGTTCCTCTTCTTCTGTCCTTTAACTGCTTTGCGTTAAATCTCCTTTGGCATGAGGAAAGGCTAAAGGGCTGGGACAATGGATTACGTAAATGAGCAGAGTTTCTTCACTATATCTTTTCCTCCTCCAAATGGTACCCCTACCCCTTCTTTTATAGGCTAGAAGGAGCTAGGGTTTTGGACGAACCCTCGGCCATGCATGGCAGGGAGTTTCAGTTAACTCGCCCATAGCTTTTTGTTCCATTGGAAAATTTCCTTTTTTCCTGCTTTGTTAGGTACACGCGGGTTGTTGTGAGTCAGACAGTGTGTACACGCATGCAGTAATGGGTTAGGGCACGTGGGCCTTGACACAAGAGGATTTTCAAAGAGTTGTTCAGCAAATTTTTGGCAAAGAAGGGATATGAGTTGGTATGATGCCAGGTAAGCATATGTGGTTCAATTTAGGGTTATAACAGATGCCCCCTAATGTTTGAGGTCAGAAGAGCATCTGATGGCCGAAATACATTACCAATATTTACTGATGTGCCGAACGATTGAGCCCAAGGATCAGGAACCAGGAGGTGCCATCTGCAAAATAACAAATGTTTCACCGAGGCGGGCATACCCATGCTCAGGATAAAATAGAACCATGGCTACCAATCAAATACACTGTAGATCCATGTCAAATAACTATAAAGAGTAGCTGTGAATAATACACAATGGAGCTACATCTCGAAATCAGAAAGATATACATATAAAGTATCCATCTTCCAGAACCTGATTCGGCCTGATGGCTGGACTTCAGAGCTCGAGCAACAACTTCAACATCTTCCAAAAGTCGGGTAGGAGTGTAATATGAGTGTACGACTGCACTACCCATAGGTCTTCGACGGCTCGTCGGTCATGGACTTGATAATCTTGATGATCGGACTGAAGGCTTCAGTGATTTTGAACAAGGAATTGATTGGACGTTCAGAATGGCCGGGTATACGGAAAAGAGACATATTGTAGAGGGGCTGACTCAGGCTTAGTGACAAACTTCCCTTGGAAAATAGCATGACAAGTGATAAGACTCAGGCAACATATATGTTAATCATAAGTCTACAAAGCAGGAGGCAACACAAACTCTCCATATGTTTGGAAGAATAACCAAACTGTGGAGGAAACAACTCTATATAGCAAGAAAAGCTTCCTAAGGTCGTGCTACATCCCATATTCTGATGATCAAACAGACAAATGTTCTTTATCCAAGGGCGACTCATTATGCTTCCAATAAAGAAAATACTTTTCCCATCCTCTTTTTGGGGTATATTTGATTTTTTTGTTCTTTTCGATAATTTTGGAAAAAGAATAAAGGAATATTACGTTACAATGGAGGGACGAGTACTGCAAACATACAAGCTCAAAGCACAAGGACAAGACTGATGTTCTGGTAAAATGATACTCGGGGAAAATCCTTCAGTGGCCAAAGGTGTTAAGACGCAGAAGAAAACTATCACAAGGCTGGTGGATAAGGTATGCAAATGTGGTTGATAGAACACACAATGGTAATGTCCTTCGATGTAATTTTAACGAGCCCAGAGAAGGTAAGCTCAGTGGTTTTTCATATTTAGAGAGTCTGAAAAAGCATAAAAGGAGACTCCGTTGGGGTACCTTTTTTTACAATAATCTAGTCGGTTCGAAAAAGGGATAAACTAGCACCAATTAGACGTCAATTCAAAACCATTTTAACGAGTGTGACAAGGACAAGATCACTCGGCTATTTTTTCACTTTTAAGGAGTCTAAAAAAAGATTAACTATGGACTCCATCAAGAATATTCTTCTGGGCCAATTTAACGAGTGTGAAAGAATAAGGTCACTCGGCGATCTTTTCAATTTTAGGGAATCTTAAAAGAGCTTAACTATGGACTCTGTAGGGGTTTCTTTTTCGTAAATTTAGTCCCTCAGGCCCGAAAAAGGAATAAAATTATACTTGAGAGTACTCTTCTAAAGAATGGGAATTCGATAGAGTATACCTTTGTTCGTAAAGTTGACCATCCGGACCGAAAAGGGGGTAAACTACCGTTGGACAGACATGACTTCAAATTTCATTTTAACGAGTGTGAATGGCCACAATATCGCTCGACAATCTTTTCATTTTTAGAGGGTCTGAAAAGGGATTAAAAGGAGACCCGTTATTTTTGGGAGTCCTAAGGGTGAGACAAAGAGTGAAAAAGAATCATGCAAATGAGTCTCAAACTCATATTCAGGAAAGACTATACAGACTCCCGAGCCTACAGCATTTTTAGAAACGACATGGACACCATAATGCAACCAGGACCTACCTAGGGCATCCATGTTCTAGAAATCTCTACCACCAAGTTGTGACACTTCTAGAGAAGATATGATGGTTCTGTGTCACAACCTGATGGGATCAATCCTATAGCAGAAGAAAAAGACAACGAGATCCAAAAGTTGGGGTGGTAACCTAACCTATATGCTCAAGTTGTTTTTTGAAAAAAAACAAATTTATGGACCGTCAACATTTTCTCAAAACTCAAAAAAAAGTCCCAATACCCGATCAAATCCCTCCCATATAACTCCTGGATCACTCTAAATGGTTTTTGGTATAAAGAAACTGATAAGGGAGGCCAAAAAAGTGACAAAAAGAGGCCAAAAAGTCTATAAATAGAAGCTGGCAGCTCATTATCACCATTGCTAATTTAGAAATTGACTCTGGAGCCAAAAGACCCCCTTTGCCAAAAACAGTGATTTCGGGAGCTACAGTGGACGAAACGAACTTATTCTTGGACCAAGTAAGTACAAACTCCCTTATCTAGCTATTCAATACTTAAATTTCATTGTTTAGTTTATTTTTTGGGTGGGCGTTGACCTTAAAAAGGTCATCCCTAGGTACACATGGGTTGTCTCTAGACAGACCGCATGTACATTCGGGTAGAGTATAGTCTGCCTGAGTGTACACGTGACTGTCACCTCTACAGCCCGCGTGTACCCCCCTTTTATGATGAAAAAGCAAGCTAAACGGAAGTACTGACCCTCCTTTACCTTGTTGTGTTGGCAGGATGTATGTCCAGTGGAGGAAAAGGGAGCATGAGGCAATCAGTGAGTTGGATGCAGCAGATCTGAATGTCGTGGCCATGTAAATGCAATGTGGTTTACTCAAATTATTTCTATGTTCATTTATGTGCGCACAACCAAGGCTATTGAATGCCTTGATTGACTACTGGCACCCTGATGCAGAGGCATTCATGCTAGAGGGGCAATCATTGGTGCCCACCACCGAGGATATCTACTTTTTGACTGGCCTCTCAAGGAGAGGGGAACCAGTCAACTTCTGGACGTTTCCTGTGGGGCCAAAAAAGATCTCAAAACTGATAGTTGAGCATTGTGAGGCTGGGACTGACCGTGTGGGCTCCCAGGTACCTATTAGCAATATAACTAACTTAGTGTTGCAAACTATATTCTTACTGATTGGGCGGATTATCGGCTCAGCAGCGGTGCATCAGGCATGGCGCGCACAGATGAACTGTGCCATCCAGTGCATGAATGCACAAATTTTTGACTAGAGTACCACACTCCTCGAGTGCATGAAGAGGTAATTGACAGATTGATAACAGTGGACACAGAGGAACTTTGGGTTCAGGACCATCTTGTGTTCATTATTTTTTGAGAGAGTTCTGAGTTTTAGTCCTTGGGTTGTAGTACGAGGACATCAGGCCTCTTTCCCTACAGTGTGTAGATGGGCAGTATTACTGCTGCGACAGGGTGGTGGAAGGACCATTGAGCCCTTCGACGATGATTTCTTTGTTTGGCTGTCACGACAGATCCCTGTGATTTAGGACTACCCATATGCAGGGATAGATTTCTCTAGAGATCCTGAGATACTCGTGCCTCCTGGTGAGGAGCGAGGGGAGATGGGTAAGTCTCCACCTTTGTAGTTTTTTTGTTTGCATATGTAATTTTTATGTCTTTTTGTTATATATATCATTTTTTTTGTATGCCAGAGTATTTGAAAGATAAACGTTTGTTGCATGCAGATGTGGGACCCATGCGACCTGTCGATTATGCACGGAACAGGCGTCATCCACGGCCAAAAGCCACGACTGCCGCCACTAGGGGAGTAGCAGTAGCAGGGAACCTCCCAGCCGGAGAGGCCGAAAGGGTCCTTAGACGAGTTGAGCAGAACTTCACTGCGCTCACTCGCACAGTCCCGATGGCAAAGATAGAGGACCTGCCACCATCCATGCAGCCTCATGTCGTGGGGGCACCTCGGACATGGGTCCGATTGTTTAGGCGTTTAGCCCATGCTGTGGATGATTATAATAGGGCCCATAGGCCCTGAACCTACTTAGATTTTTTATGTGCCTGTTAGCGTCAGAAGTCACTCCTGGATTGCTAGCAAGAGCAAAGCCTGACACCCATCAGTTTAATGTCACGATTTGTTTGAAAGGGGTGATCAAATGGAAGCAAACTCGGAACAGTCATCTCAACTCAGAAACTAGGCCATGCATGCATGGGTGAGTGAGGTCTTAGATAAACTTCAAACAGTGAGTTGTAGTAAGGGTGAGTAGGGGGAAGACTTGCATGAGAAAAGTGCGAAGGTCTATCATAAACATCAGGTTTGTAACAGACTGAAGGAGAAAGCATTCGAATGCAAGATCCTCTTACATTCAAACACAAAAGACCAGAGAATACAATAATGCCACAACAAATACTTTATCATAACATCACTGCAACAATCCACGTGAATCATTCGATCATGAACTCTCTGGTATGAGACGAAAACATAGATGGAAAAAGGAGAATTGTTTTTCATAAAACAAGAAATCTCAAACACAGATACACAACCCAGAGAACTAGGATGTTTTCTGAAACTTTACAGTCAGGAGCTTAGCTCAACCATCGATAGATACAAAAATGGCAAAAACGCCTTCATATACTCAGAAAAATAACAGTAGTGAAATCAAGACACTGCATTGAAAGCTTTGCGTCTGCATGGCTTTCTGACAGTCAACCTCTGAAAGATCGTGCAACTTATGTCAGACGCAATCTAACTCTTTGAAAGTTCCAACGGCAAATCGATGTTCCTTTAATTCATTTCCGTGCTTTCCCATTATGGTGGAGGCGATGTCTAACCACCACCAACCGCTTCAATAACTACTTCATCGAGATTGAGGATGGTCCGGCCAACTCGGCACCTTAGGGATGTGGAGGGCCTCCCACGCTACCACCTGGAATAACTGACTGGCTTAAAGAATAGGCGTGAAGGCCAGCGCGGAAGGTGGGGCACGAGAATGGAGTGATGGGGCCAAAACAGCGGGGAGTGGAGTAAGAAGCGATGAGGGAGCGAGAGAGGTTACAGGGGAGACACATGGTAAAAGGCGATAAGCAGAGGAGGCGGGAGAGTAGATGTGATGGACACATTTTAGTGGGAGGCTGACATGGAGGGAAAGAGACATGTGGAAGGTGGTGAGTGGACGATGAGATGGGGAAACGACCACCTGGACTAAAGAGTGGAGAAGGACAGATGACACACGGCCGCGGGGGGAGAGGTGGTTCTGGAAGATGACATGATGGGAGAAGGGCCCACACTGGCTAAACACATAGCAGCTGAGAAGGACGGGGTTGTCCAAGCACTGTTGATCCGGGCGTGCTGATCTTGGTTGTCGAAAAGCTGCACGCCCAATTCCGAACCCCCCCCCCCTCCGCTTAAAGATAGAAAGGCAAGGGGGGTTCGGAATTTCCTTTATCGCCATTGATTCGAGCGCTACGATCGAAGCCGTTGAAGAGATGCGCTCCCGATTCCGGACCCCCCCCCCTCCGCTTAAAGGTAGAAAGGTGGGGGGGTCCGAAATCTCATATATGTCGTTGATTTGGGCACGCAGATGCACGTCGTCCAGATCCATTCACTATTTACCATGGGCACATTTACATCCGAACTTAGGACAAGTGGGTTTTTAACCCATTCTCTTGCATTCTAACCCCCCTGTGATGCTCTAAGAACATTTCTACAGATCTAGTGCCTTGTTGTTGTGCTATGAAGTCATTTATTAAAGTAAAAACAAAACAAAAACAATATTTACAAAAACAAAAGAGCCGACTGCGGCTCACAGAAAACATTTTTTCAAGAAATGCCCATTTACTGGGCCACTAAAAAATTCTTTGCCTTCCAGATCCTGCAACCTGTAAGTGTTGTTTGAAATTACTTCAAGGATCTTGAAAGGCCCAAACCAGAGGGCATCAAAATTTCCGTGCTTGCCCCTGTCCTGCCTGGGTGCATCCCACTTGAGTACCAGGTCACCCTGCTTGAATTCTTTCTTTCTGTTCTTCCTGTCAAAAGCATGTTTGATCTTCTGCTGATGATTGCAGGCTCTATCCATGACCTATTCTCTGATCTGCTGCACTTCCACCATTTGATGAATCCTCCTGACCACATGGTTAGGTTCTCCTTCAAAATCTTGAAGGAAATTCACCACAGGTAAGGCGAGTTGAGTGGGGAAAACGGCCTCTATTCCATAAACCAGTTGGAAAGGTGAGATACCCAGGGATTTCTTTGTTGTCACCCGATCAGCCCAAAGAGCGAATTTGAGCTTTGAGTCCCGGGCCCTCTTATTTTCCTCCAGTAGCTTTTTGATAAGCTTGATTAGGATTTTATTGGAGGACTCTGCCATTCCATTTCCTTGAGGATAGTATGGAGTAGAGTGAACCAATGAAATCCCAAATTGTTCACAAAACTCAACCAGAGGCTCAGACCTGAAGGGGGCGGCATTGTTAGTGGCAATCCTGCTTGGGCAGCCAAATCTGGCTATGATGTCTTCCAAAAGGATGATGATTACTTTGTGAGAAGTGCTCCTGGTGGGGACAGCCTCTATCCACTTGGTGAAATAATCAGTCGCAGTGAGGATCCATCTGTGATGGCCACTTAAGGGAGGATGAATCTCTCTGATGAAATCCAATCCCCACTGCTGAAAGGGTGCCGAAACTACTATAGGCTTTAATGGCAAAGATTTGAGTTGTTTCTTACCTGAGAACTTCTGGCATTTGATGCAAGCCCTGACTTCCCTGCAGACATCAGTAAACAAAGTAGGCTAGTAATACCCATCCCGGAGGATTTTGTGGGTTGTGGTCTTCCAAAAATGATGACCTCCGCAGAGACTGCTATGAAAATTGAACATCACCTTCTGGGCTTGCAGCGGGTCCATACATCTTAATAGTATCCCCAGAGGGTCTCTCCAATATAAGGCTCAGTCAACGAGACAATACCTGACCGCTTTGAGCTTCAAAGCTCTAGCCCTACTCTTTCCTAATCCGTCAGGGGGATTTAATTCTTGCAGAAAATACAAGATATCCTTGTACCAGGGACATGTTGTTAGTGGTATGATGGTCTGAGGATTCATGTTGGATGACTCATCTTTCTCATTGATGAAGTTAATCCCTAAAGCCTTGCAATTGGATTCAGCCAGCATCTTGGCCAAACCTTGCCCCTTTATCAACTTGGTGGGCTTAATCTCTCGGTCAAATTCCAGGATCTTGGCGATCCATTTACCCCTTCTCCTGTCTATGTCAGGCTGTATAAGAATGTCCTTCACAGAGGTTGAAGGGACATATGCAGTGATCTTTGAGTGCAAAACATAGATCCTGAAAGCTTTGAGATCTTTCAGCAATGCATAGGCCTGCTTCTCCATGATCTCATACCTGAGTTCAGCGTCTCTCAATGCCTTGTTGTAGAAATCAATAGGTTTCTCTCACCCTTGATCGTTTTTCTGCAACAAGACTGTTGCTACCGAGTCATCAGAAGCAAATGAGAAAATCAGGAAATCTTTAGAATAATCGGGACTGATTAGCACAGGTGCCTCGGTCAATGCTTTCTTTATTTGGGAAAAAGATGCCCTAGGTTCAACAGTCCATTTCACTTCATGGCCCTTCATGAGCATGGTTGTAATGTGTTTCACCAGCTTGGAAAAGTTCGAGACGAATCTCCTCAGAAAGTTAACCTTCACCAAAAATGCCTGAACTTCCTTCTTAGACCTGGGAAGTGACAGGGTCTGAATCGCTTCCACCATGCTTGGGTCAATCCTTACTCCCTCTGCTGACACTATGTGACCTAATAGCTTTCCCTCCTGCATAGAAAACAGTGATTTCTTGGGGTTTAAAGATAGGCCATACCTCTGACACTTCAGAAAAACTCTTTTTAAGTGGCAGCAGTGCTCTTTATCAGTCTTGGAGAAGACTGTGATGTCATCCATATATATCACCACAAACTGGTCCTTCTCCCCGATGAAGGCTATGTCCATGGCCCGCTAAAATGTTGCTCCTACATTCATCAGTCCAAAAGGCATTTTGGCATACATGAACGTGCCCCAAGGAGTGGTGAAGGCTATTTTTTCTCTGTCCTCGAGCATTACTGATATCTGATTGTATCCAGAGAAACCATCAATCATGGATATCCTGGATGCGTCAGTGACCCTCTATAATGTGTGTTCCATGTTGGGCAGGGGATAATTGTCCTTTCTGGAACTTCTATTCAGGTTCCTAAAATCAACGCAAAGTCTGATTTCCCCACTTTTCTTCTCACCGGGACCAAATTGGCTACCCATTCAGAATATCTCAAGGGGACAATGATCTGGGCATCCAGCAGCTTCTTTACCTCGAATATGTGTTCCATGTTGGGCAGGGGATAATTGTCCTTTCTGGAACTTCTATTCAGGTTCCTGAAATCAACGCAAAGTCTGATTTCCCCACTTTTCTTCTCACCGGGACCAAATTGGCTACCCATTCAGAATATCTCAAGGGGACAATGATATGGGCATCCAAAAGCTTCTTTACCTCTTTCTCCATGATAGGTAGCAACATAGGATTTATTTGTCTCATCTTCTTCTTGAATGTCTTAGCCTCCTCTTTCAATGGGATTTTTTGCTCGATGATTGATGTGTCATACATCTTGAGGTCTTTGTAGGTCCATGCAAACACATCAGCAAACTCCTTCAGCAACTTAGTATATCCGGCTCTCTTCTCCTCAGTCAAACTCCTTGACAGCTTGATCAATTTAGGCTCCTCAGGTGTGCCTATGTTGCACTCAGTTGTGTCATCATCATCACCTGAAATTTTACCCTTCACTGCCACATCATTTCCATCGAACAATCTTTCTAATGGGATTAGTCCTTTCGGAATGTAATTGCTCGGTAGCTAAATGATCTGGTGATCAGCAATTTTATTCACAAACTCCCCAAGGTGATGGTCACCTTCCTCGTCAGGATTCTCATCTATGTGCATTGTGGAAAAGTCATCAATGGACTGGAGAAATTTCTCAATTTCTTGATCATCTTCAAACACCTTCCAGTGTTTGACATTGTCTGGTATAGAAGGTCTGTATTGTATTTCAACATCAGATCTGGCAGTGGGCAGTGTGGGAACTTCAATCAAACTAGTTGTGACAGCTAAAAAGTCGGCTGAAGCATTTTCCTCCCTTGGAATGTAGGAAATGTTAAAAGCCAGGAATAAATTATCAACCAGGTCCCATACCTCATTTCTGCAATTCCTGAGCCGAGGATTCTTGGCACGATAAGCGTTTTTTACCTGCTGGATGATCAACTCTGCATCTCCAAACACATTCATCTCCTTAATTCCCATTTCCTTGGCAGCTCTTAATCCCATAACCAGAGCTTCATACTCCACCACATTATTGGTGATTTTGAATTCCATCTTATATGACAGAGATGTGGTCTATCGACAGGGTGATATTAATATCACTCTGGCACCTGCACCCATACTAGAGGAAGCTCCATCAAACAACATCTTCCAAACAGAGGTGGTTGGAAGGGTGTCTCCTGATTAAGAATGGGCGGCTTTCTGATCTGTAAAGGAGCCTCAGGGGTGTGGGTGAGTTGTAGTAAACTGGAGCCTAAATCAGTTTCCAAGGCATATATGGGATGATTGGTAGGGTTGGCTTCATCACTAATTATGTAGGCCAGTTGGGCTTCTCTGTACAGTCTCCTATGCTCCCCTCCAAACACTAGAATGGTGGCATATGTCTGATCCATCTGCAAGGTTCCCCCCATTCTCTTTATCCAAGATCTTGACAACAGCATGCCAAACTTAGGGGGGACGTCAGCTACCACAATATCCATGACCATACTCTTCATGGGAAGCTGAAACAGGGAAACTACTAGATCCTTGATGACTCCCAAACACTAAACCCTCCTAGAGTCAAAATAATAGAGGTCATGATAGGCTCAGGTGACTTCTAGTCCCAACTCTTCCATGACAGTTTTGGGCATGAGGTTTTGAGAGGCCCCTAAATCCATAAGGCAATTATGCAGCACTTTGTCATGTATGTTTAGGGATGTGTAGAAGGGAGGGGATGAATCATCTATGTCTTCTACCATGGGACCTAGGACAACTGCAGGCCTTTCATCTTGGAGGTTTATGGAGTCTGTGAGAGGGTATGAGGCTTCATATTTCAACATCTCAGAGAAGCATTTTTTGAATTCCCCATGTTTAATTAACTCAGTGAGTGGCACAGGAATTCTGATCTTTTGAATCTCATGTTCGAAATTGAAAGAAGACATAGGCTTTGGGATTTCTCTAATTTCAGGAACATGATTTTGGACAATGGGAGAGAGAGGTTGAGCCTTCTTACCTCTGTGAGCGTCTGCTACTTCATTAGTAGGTTTCTCTGTTCTAGTGGATTGCTCAGGAACATCATGTGTTACTGCCCTTTTGTCGGACCTCATGTTGTACCTGCCTCGACCGCCACTAGCCTTGTCTCCCTTGCTCAATTCATTTAGCTGACCCTCCATGAGAGACTCTTCATAAGTAGTCTGGGTGAGATGAGGAAAAGGAGGAGTGTCTTCTAGGCAGTGGATTTCAGGATCCATCTCGTCTGGTTCTCTTTCCTCCTCATGGGAAACTAGATGGTTCTGAAAAGGGGCCTGAATTCTCTGGTCTTCTCTGTCTCTTCCCCTTTCTCTGTGCATAGTTGGGGGAGAAATATTATTTGGCCTCCTGAAACCTCCTTTATTTTCAGTGTTCTAAGGGCCCTTATAAATTTGTTTCCTTTCCACCTTCAATTTCTCCACCTCTTTGGTCAGTAACTTCATTATCTCGGTCAGTTCATTCACTTGAGGGTGGGGCAACGATGGGCTGGAAGTTGAGGCTTCAGATATTCCCTTTCTTCTATCTGCGTCTGCTTTGTTCCTTAGTCTGTCAGCTGCCAATATGTTGGATTCCACTTCTACGGGAGCGTCTTGCATTTGAGATAAGGAGGTATCTCTTCTTTCTCTCAATAGCAGGTAGAAATCAGGATCAAATGCACCAGCATATAAAATTTGGACGGAGGCCTCTGAGGGATTTATCTCTGTAGGGATATTGTTGTACATATTATTAAATATTTTGGAGAAGTCTGAGACAGACTCTCCTTCCATTTTCCTCAGAGACCCAAACTCTGTCATATAATACATGAAATCTTTTTTGTCTCCCCACTGCCTCAGGAAAACGCTATCCAAGGCTTCAATGTCAGCAATAGATCCGGGGGCCAATCCTCTGAACCATTTCCTTATCTCTCCATCTAGGCTCTGGACAAATACTCTCATCTAGACATCTTCATTCTCGATATTCAAATTGTCTTCATAACTGTAAAAATAATTGAGGTTCTCTTCAGCAGTTATGTCTCCCTCCCCACTGAACTTGGGCATGTATTTCAAATAGTCTCCAGCAGGGAGGGGATTCATAGGATGTGGTAGGATTAAAGGAGCATATCTAGCAGAAACTATGGCATCTATTATATTTAGAGGGGGATTAGCACCAGCCATAGGAATATTAGGTAGAGGAGAACTCGGAGGAGGAGTATGGACGGGAGATGTCGGAAAAGAGGTTCTTGGAGGAGACAATGGAGAAAACAGAGAGAGAGCCAAGGGACCTGAGCGTGTAGATGCTTCTCTCTGTGCAGTAGTAGCAATAAAAGGAGTGGTGTTGAAACCTTCATAATCTTGAGGTCTTTGTTGAGGCACGACTTCCAAGGAGGGGGGAGTGACAAGGATCTCTCTTTTTAATACCAGACCAGGAGGAGAAAACTCAGCAGGAACACTCTCAAAATTCAGAAAATGGGAAACCTCGGAGGAAGGACGACTAGGAAGTTGAGAATAATAAAATGGAGTTCTCACAAAAGCGGACAGCGTATTACCTGTTTCAGCGATAGCAAACTTCTTTTTCAGAGCTCTTTCCCTTTCGGCGCACTGCTTCCGAGTCAGCTTCTGGTGTAGCTAAAGGCAAGTGTGGATTATACCTCGTATGTCTGCCTCTCGAAGCCACAGTTGATAGAGCAGGTTCTCCCCAGCAGAGTCGTCACAATGGAGTCACCAGGTGCGCAGTAGCAATCTTCAAGTTCTGATATCTGATGCACCTTCAGAATCAGTTGATCTTTGTCATTCAATCCCGGGGAAAATATTCAACTTCGTCCCTGGCAACGGCACCAGAAATGTTAGCATCAGAAGTCACTCCTAGATTGCTTGCAGGAGCAGGGCCTGACACCCATCATTTTAATGTCACGATTTGTTTGAAAGGGGTGATCAAATGGAAGAAAACTAGGAACATTCGTCTTAACTCAGAAACTAGGCCAGGCATGCACGGGTGAGTGAGGTCTTAGATAAACTTCAAAAAGTGAGTTGTAGTAAGGGTGAGTAGGGGGAAGACTTGCATGAGAAAAGTGTGAAGGTCTATCATAAACATCAGGTTTGTAACAGACTGAAGGAGAAAGAATTCGAACGCAAGATCATCTTACATTCAAACATAAAAGACCAGAGAATACAATAATGCCACAACAAATCCTTTATCATAACATCACTGCAACAATCCACGCGAATCATTCGATCATGAACTTTCTGGTATGAGACGAAAACATAGATGGAAAAAGGATAAATGTTTGTCATAAAACAAGAAATCTCAAACATAGATACATAACCCAGAGAACTAGGATGTTTGTTGAAAATTTACAGTCGGTAGCTTAGCTCTACCATCGATAGATACAAAAATGGTGAAAACGCCTTCATATACTCAGAACAACAACAGTAGTGAAATCAAGACACTGCATTGAAAGCTTTGCGTCTGCATGGCTTTCTGATAGTCAACCTCTAAAAGATCGTGCAACTTATGTCAGACGCAATCTAACTCTTTGACAGTTCCAACGGCGAATTGACGTTCCTTTAATTCATTGTCGTGCTTTCCCATTATGGCGGAGGCGATGTCTAACCACCACCAACCGCTTCAATAACTACTTCATCGGGATTGAGGATGGTATGGCCAACTTGGCACCTTCGGGACGTAGAGGGCCTCCCGCGCTGCCACCTAGAATAACAGACTGGCTTAAAGAATAGGCGTGAAGGCCAGCGCGGAAGGTGGGGCACGGGAACGGAGTGATGGGGCCAAAACAGCGGGGAGTGGAGTAAGAAGAGATGAGGGAGAGAGAGAGGTTACAGAGGAGACACATGGAAAAAGGCGATAAGTTGAGGAGGCAGGAGAGTAGATGTGATGGACACATTTTAGTGGGAGGCTGACGTGGAGGGAAAGAGACATGTGGCAGGTGGTGAGTGGACAATGAGATGGGGAAAGGACCACCTGGAATAAAGAGTGGAGAAGGACAGATGACACACGGCCGCGGGGGGAGAGATGGTTCTGGAAGATGACATGATGGGAGAAGGGCCCACACTGGCTAAATACAGAGCAGGTGATAAGGACGGGGTTGTCCAAGCACCGTTGATCCAGGCGCGCTGATCCTGGCCATCGGAAAGCTGCACACCCAATTCCAGACCCCCCCCCCTCCACTTAAAGGTAGAAAGGCAGGGGGGTCCGGAATTTCCTTTATCGTCATTGATCTGGGCGCTACGATCGGAGCCATTGAAGATATGCGCTCTCGATTCCGGACCCCCCCCCCCTCTGCTTAAAGGTAGAAAGGCGGGGGGGGTCTGGAATCTCATATATGTCATTGTTTTGGGCGCGCGGATGCACGTCGTCCAGATCCGTTCACTGTTTACCACGGGCACATTTACATCCGAACTTAGGACAAGTGGGTTTTTAACCCATTCTCTTGCATTCTAACCCCCTTACAAGAAATATCGTTAACAGTGCCCCGAGCACCTACTTGTATATATTTTTTGAGGGCATAAGCCTGGTGACTCGTTACTATTCCCATTTTTGAGGTGCTTGCGTCCATCTATGTACTCTGGTTATTTCATGATGGTTATATATGGTTTTTACCTTTTTGTGTCTTATGAATTCTGTGTGAAAAAATTTATTTACATGTTTATGTCCATGTTCTTTTATATGTGGGCAAGATGCCAATCTAAAATTTGATTAGCTAGAGTATCTGTAATTTGGTTTAATCTCCTAGGAACATGAAAATATGTAATATAATCAAAGTTTCGTTCTAAGAGACGTACCCTAAGGAATCGTCGGTGTAAAGTTGGATCATGAACCCAGTATACTCTGTTTAGCTGCGACACAACCAGTTGAGCGTTGAGATAGACCTGGAGATGAGAGATACCCAATGACAAGGCATCACGAGGCAACTCAATAACTGCACTATACTCGGCAAAATTATTTGTGGTGTCACCTAATCATATACCTCCAAAAGATAACAACTGGCCCTGAGGTGTAAAGATTACCCAAGTTGCGGAGGCAAGCCTCCGTGTGTGTTGACTAGCACCGTCTACATACCCAACAAACACCTCGGAATCACTTGACATCTGCCATATTGACGAAAGATAACATCAATGACACATCCATAACACTTAAAAGAAACTTAAAAAGTAATAGTACAAATACTATACATATGTTACAGAAAGTTACCAACAGTGACCTATTTATGAGTAATACTTCTTGAGGTAGATCCCATTTCTAGGCTCCACCAAAGAATTCCCTTCAAAATCAACCAAACGATAAGCACCCTTTTTTAATACCTCTTTTATAATGAAGGGTCTGAACCACATGGGTTTAAACTTTCCTGCCCCTAGGGGGTCCTTATCTTGGTCATAGACCAGGATAAGGTCACCTTCAGAGAAAATCTGAGGACAAATGGACCTATCATATTGACACTTGACCTTATGTTTGTGAGCCTCATTGGCCAGGGCCGCATCGTGAAACTGCTCATCAAGCTATTCCAGGTGTACTAACCGTTCTTCAAGCGGAGAAGTGTCTAGCAATAACTGTACTGCCAATAATAGAGATGGGATTTGGCATTCGATGGGCAAGACTACCTCCAGCCCATAAACGAGTTGAAAAGGTGAGAAACTAGTTTCAGTCTTAACAGATGTTCGGTAAGCCCATAATCCCGAGTATAACATCAAATGCCAATTTGACTTGGCTGAGTTGATAGTTCGTTGTAGAATAGTCTTAAGAGTTTTGTTTATAGCTTCCACCTACCCATTGGCTTGGGGGTAGTAAGGTGATGAATGCTCCTGTTGTAACCCAAGATTTGATGTTAATTCAGTCATCATTTGGTTCTGAAAGTGACTGCCATGGTCAGTGACAATCTCTCTCGGGACGTCGAACCTTGCTATGATTTGGTTGAATAAGAAGAGAGTTGTAGTCTCTCCATCATCTTTAAACATTGGCATAGCTTCGACCCACTTAGTGAAGTAGTCGACATCTATGATGATATAGTGGTGCCCCCTTACTGATGGGGGGTTGCATGTAGTGTAATCAATCCCCCATTTAGTGAAGGGACCAACTATGATGACAGGAAACATAGGAGCGGGATGTGCCCTCATCTTCTGAGAGAAGATTTGGCATAGATGACACTTCTTGACCGATTCGATACAAACTTTGATAAGTGTCGGCCAGAAGTAACCTGCTCATAGAATCTTTTGGGTTTTTGCCAAGCCAGATAAATGATCTCCACAAGCTCCAGTATGGAAATCATTGAGCACGATGACGGCCTCCTCATGAGTGAGACATCGACGTAAGATGCAGTCTACACCTCTCTGATACAACGTATCATCGAGTATGAGATAATTCTTAGCTTGATGGTGTATCCGCCAACGCTCATCATGAGAAGCAAAGGTGGGGCACTTCAAAGTCTGGAGATAGATAAGTATATCTCCGTACCAGGGATCTAAAGATGTAATCAAAAACATATCTCCCCGGATAGGCGATTCCTCAGGCACAACGTCACCTGACTCAACCGGAAGTTCCGAAATAAGCTCTGCGAAGACTAATGACTTCTTGGACTTGGTTGAAATGAAGTCTAAGTCAAATTATTGGAGGATGACTATCCATCTACTGATTTTCCCGCCTATAAATTGCCATGTCAACATGTACTGGAATGGATTCACGACAGCAATGACGGTGGTCTTGTGAAACAGAACATAGTGACGGAACCGTTGAATAGCATGAACTCCTGCTGTTGGCGTTCAGAAGTCACTCCTGGATTGCTAGCAGGAGCAGAGCCTGAAGCCCATCAGATTTAATGTCACGGTTTGCTTTAAAGGTTGATCAAATGGAGGGAAACTCGGGACAGCACAGTCTCAA
>JZKD02S2266164.1:865879-886610 GCA_000966675.3 Picea glauca
GATATGAGAATAATTGAGTTCCAGTCCTACGAGGCCTTGGCTCAGGTAATAGATCACGTATTCTGAGAACGAATCATCTTCCTGAACTAAAACCATGCCAATGGTTGACTCTGCGACAGCCATATATAATAATAAATCTTTGTTATAGTTAGGTGGCCGTAGCAGAGGTGCAGTTATGAGGGCATGTTTTAATGCGTCGAAAGAGCATTGAACGACATCATCCCAGAAAAAAGGAACGTCTTTCTTTAGTAAACACATAAATCCCTTGGTGATTTCGGCATAGTTGGCGATGAAGCGTCGTAAGAAGTTTGCCTTGCCGTATAGACTCTGAAGTTGTAAGATTGTGCGTGGGGGGGGAAACTGGATTATTTCCTCCACCTTAAGAGGATCGACCATGATCCCTGTTGTTGATACGATGAAACCCAACAAACTTCCTGACAGTACGCAGAAGCTGCACTTGTTTGGATTCAAGTGAATCCTAAAGTAGCAACAGCATTTGAAGATTAGTCTAAGGTGTGTGGGATGATCCATGCGCTTGCGAGAGTGTGATGCTAAATCATCTAGATATGCCTCGACTATATGCTTGAGGTCATGAAAAGTGAAAGACATGGCCCGCTGGAATGTGGCTCCAGCATTTTTACGGCCAAAAGGCATCTTACGATATGCGAATGTACCCCATGGACAAATGAATGTCATTTTATGTTGGTCTTCGGGTTTGATTTGGATTTGATTATATCCCAAAAAACCATCCATGAAAGAAAAGTCTTCACAACCAGCACATTCATCAATGATCTGGTCGATGAATGGTGTTGGAAAATTATCTTTGGGACATGCATTGTTCAAATCACGGAAATCGGTACATACACGAATTATGCCTTGTTTTTTATTTACCGGCACAGGATTTGACACCCATTGAGTCAAATGGATAGGATAAATAAAACCTACCTTTAGCAATTTATCAACCTCAATCTTGATGGATGTTGCTTTCTTGGGATTAACTGGATGAATTTTTTGTCGAACAGTCTTGGCATCAGAATACGTTGTGATTTAATGTTCAACTATTTTCGGATCGATACCTGGCATTTCCTCATAAGACCAGGTAAAAACGTCGTGGAATTATTTGAAAAGATCTGTGTAAATTTGAATCTCTTCGGGGGAGCAATCCGCTCTGACGAAGACATTCTCCACGACGCCAGGGTTTTGAGAGATGTTGATGGGTATAGTTTCAGCGATAGTTTCCATATTGCCCTCAACATAAATTTCCTGTGTAGCTAAGATATTAATAGGACATGGTTGATCTCCCATCATGGTAACAGTGAATTCTCCTGCTTCGATTTGGCTTAACTCTGGGAGAAAATATGATCTATGATGAAGATCCTCCCAAGGTTTATCCGGACTAGTCATTGCCTCGAATACTGCTTCATCATAAGGTAAGACTAAGTCTAATGAATCGATGTTAGCAAAAGAAGCCTAACCCAAATAGGCACTAGAAGTGGATCTAACTCTTGTGCAGGAGTCGGATCAGGTTTCATTGAATCTTGTTGGACTAAAGAGTATGTTGCCTCAGCGGTTGACAAGGGCATGGACATGCATGGGTACCCTGTCTCATCCATCGTGGCTGATGGGGAAGGAAGAATCCAAGGATCCTCAAAGTAAGTCATGCGGAATGATGAAACTTGAAAAATCTCAACCTTATGGTGATTAGATATAAATTGGACATCGTCGTGAGGAGGTGGGTAATCGAAGGTACCCATCAAGGATGGGCACAAACCAGCTCCTACATTAACGACACCTGGTTGAGGATTATCAATCATCGGGACCGTGGATGCCCCCAAAGTCGGGTTAGGTCTATAGAAATATAGTTGATCAATGGTCACTATCCAACCCTCATGTGGAAACAACAAGACTCGAAAAATTGTAGCAACCACAACTTGCATAGCATAAGTCCAACTCCGGCCTAACAAGAGATTATAGTCAAGGGGAGAATCGACTACCTCTACTTCGACAAACACAGTTTTCCCTCCTAACTGCACAGGGAAAGAAGGAATGATTCCATGTGGTCGGAAAGAACGACTGTCGAAATTAGTAAGGAGAGTAGGTGATGGAGACAAAGCAGGTTGGCCAATGGCCTTACAGCATGCTAACAACATAACGCATGTCAAGGCACCCTCATCGACCACCGTGCGAAAGATATTTCGTGTAAAAATTTTCGTGGGATGAGCCACTACTATCTGAAACGCTACGTGGTAAGGCAGACGAGGTTTTAAGTCGCTTGTATCTAACATGATGGTACCCGGATTACAAGTCTCAATAGAGCCCAAAGTAGTTAACAAGGCTTTCCTCTGAGCGGGGTAGCTTTGGAGGACCTCCAAAGCAGACATCACACAAGGGGTTTGTGATAAATCCTCCACCATAGAGTAATTTTGGGCGGCCCTTGAATTTGGGTTGTGAGAAGCTTTTTTAAATGCACCCTTTGGAATGTGTGTCATTGTTTCTCCCAACGTCTTCTTAATCTGTAGAGGAAGAGATGGGAGATCATCTTCTTTACCCTTCTCAGAAGCACTTGGTTTACTATATTCGTGCGCTCTAGTCATTATGAAAGCATCACCCCTAACCATATATACATTCACAGATGAGGGATTGTTTGGAGGAGGGCAGGTTTCTTGGCTGCCCCCTTCTGTGCTTGTGGAGGCTTGAGTTAGATTTTGCCCATGTTGAAAGGGATTATTCAACACTACTTGTTGTTGTTGTGTGACAAAATTTTGGGCCTCTGTAAGTCGAGGACAAAGATGGGTCAGGTGCTCTTCTGCGCACAAGTTGCACGGATACCTCGCCTTCCATTTTTTCGTGTTGTCCCTGCCAGCATTATCAGTGGGTTTTTTATCCCCCTTACCCTTCTTTCATTGTTTTTTCTTCCCTCCAAGTTGTTGGGTGGCCTTTGGGTTAGTCGACTGCACGGTGTGTACTTCCAACGTTTGGGTAGGGGGAGCATCCAAAGTAGTAGTTTGGCTGGCCCCTGTGTGTTGTATGGATAACTGTTGCAACTATTTTGTCAATTGTTCAACGGGCTTGGTTTGTGTTGAACCAAAAATACCGTCGACATGTGGTCCAGCTCTCTATCTAGTTTTATCCAGTATCAAACGTGGCGCATCTAGCAAGATGGTGTATAATAAACCAGACTGAGAATAGATGAGCTCAAAATGTTGAGCCCTCATGATGGCATCCTCTTCGGAGAAAAATCTGGATGTTGTGACGTCTTTGGACAACTGTGGGACCAAAGACTTAAGGAACCACTCAAGCATGAATGTTGGTGGGACTGATACCTTAATTAGAATCTTCTGACATCACCACTCTCAGATATGATCAGAGATATGGTCCATTGTTGTTTGTTTGAAATTAGCGAGCAGCTCTATGCCAGCGTCGTATCTCACAGGTAACTGGAAATGGTTAAGGAAGGCCATCGCCAGTTCTCCAAAAGAAGAGTATCTTGAGTGATCGAGCTTGATGTACCATTTCGCGGCACTCCCGATAAGAGTACGTTGAAACAATCGCAACTGTATGGAGTCATCTTTCAATGAGTTAGATGAGCACCAAAGATGAAAGGTAGTCACATGATCACCTGGATCTTCATTAGGCTTGGCCTCGAACTTTGGAATGTCCGAAGGAAACTTTGTCGGCATAGGAGGCCAACGTGGATCGTGACAAATAGGATCATTTAACAACCTTCTCCAATATGGCAAGTGTAACGTCGCCAGGAATGGTAATTTGGGTTGTTGCTGATAACCTGGGAAAAAGGGTCCTGGAGTTTGACTAGCACCAGGTTGCCAGGAAAAGTTTGGTAGCTAGCCCGGATTCTGGTAGAAACCATGGCCTTGATTAGCATAAGGATTTTGCATCTGTGGAGACATCATCGACTGATTTCCCAAGAAAGACATAGAGTGTTGGTCATGTATCGTGTTCGAAGGACTTTGGGAAGGATTACCCCATGCCGGTCATGATGGGAGAGGCATAGTAGTCTGTCCAGGGTTCCATTGATTGTGGAAAGAATTACCCCAGAACGAAATTCCATAGGAGGGAACGGATCCTTTTCCTCAGTTCCAAGGTCCTACTATGTCTTCCCCCTGTGCAGGAATAGTACCCTGCATAGGAGTAGATTGTCCAAAAATGGGGTTGCACCCAGTCGGAAAAGTGGTTGATGAGAAAGTGTTATTACCAAACGTCTTGTTCCAAGAAAACGGTGTCGAACCTACCGGCATATTGTGCGCAGGTGTTCCTTGACTCCCTTCTCCAAATAAACTAGTGTGTGTAGGTTGCTCGGTGGACTGCTGATGAGGACCACCAAGCGAAGGGGACGAAGGAGGAATATGACCTCCTGCATAAGGAAAAGAGTTAAAAGGAACAGGAGTGCCCCCAGGGTGACCTTGCAGAGGAGTGCTAGAGCTCCCTGCCCCTAGACCCAAAGTCTATAAAATGGAGTAGGTTAGTGCAGGACTTGTACCCGAACTAGGCATACCGTATGAGAACGGAGGGCATGTCGCACTAGGTGTGAAGGGGTTGTGGCCGCTGCCATAGATGGGTTCGGTCCACTGTGTGACGTAGTTGTGGCCGAGACCATGGTGGCTCGAACCGACGACAGTAGGTTAGGAGATGACTCTCCTGTGGTAGCAATTGTGGTGGGAATTGAAGAATTCCCAGTAGAAGTAATAGAATTTATTTCCATAGCTATGTGAGGCACTGTCTGGCATTCATGAAATTGGATTGGTACAATAAACGGTGCCAAGATATCAATGGTCAGGGATTCAACTGAGCCAAGAGTGGCGGTTGATTCCTCTGGAATTTGTTCGGGTACAAAGGTTTGTAACCCGGTCGCTTCAAAAGACCCTTGTTGGTCTAGCTTCTGCCTTAATGGTGGCAAGGGTGGCTCCAGTGTACCGGCGGCAGGCCAAGAAGCCTTCGTGACCAACAGAGCTCGATATCCTCCACTGTGTGAGAAGATCCAAGACACGCTAAGGTATTCTAAACATTCAAAAGTAACACACACTAAAAAAGAAGCCCCTAAGAGATAATACAAGCAATCACTAAACTATTTGGAAGAACAGTTACAACAACCAACACTAGAGAAACTTACCGGTGCAAGTGCAACTCGAACACGGAAGAACCCTCCAGGTATACTCTGCAAAGCATGGCCCGATGTCTATCCTAGGTACCGTGGTATACCCTCACAGTCACCTGTGTATGTCCCTAAAAATATTGGCAACTAGGTTGCCAACACGCGAACAGTCACTAGGCAGGTACAGTCGAAAGTCGGGTAGACCACAATGAGTAGGGTATCGAGCCCGAAACCTGTCAAGAGTATCGAGAGAAAATGTTCCGGAAGAAAACTAAGGACCTCGAATGGATTCGAGACCCATTAAGCCCCGTGGAAAATGCAAATGACGGAATCCCAAAACAAGCCCTCTATATGTGTTCTCCACTACGATTGGTCTGGCTTTGGAGGGGTTATCTCCGCTACCTTTCCACACGCGACCTTGTGTTTATCCCCTGTGTTAGAGGGGGGTCCTGGATAACTTCCACAAAACTGAACTTATATACTCCCTATCTCAGACTCTAATGTTTGGTTTTGAATGGCCTTGAAGAGTTTCCTCTCCAACCTAATCCAAGGCCCTAGTCCTGAACTAGTTTGTGAACCCTACAAACATCAAAGTCTAATAGATTTTAAAATTAGCGTTGTTTTTATGGATTTGTCTTATGTCAAGGGGTATGAGAATGAAATTGATGATTTGTAAAAAAGAAAGAAAAAATGAATGAAAAAATATGGAAACAAAAGACTTTTACTAAATACAAAATTTCAAAAACTTTTCAAAAAGAAAGTTTTTTTTTTTTTTTTCTAAGATTTTATACAGCAAACTCAAAGGAATTTCGCTCGACTATGAGCTACTTATGATCTAAGTGAACTGAAAAAAAAAATTACGAAATAAAAAGACTTTTCCCTAGCTAATGATGCAGAAACACATTCTTTAACCAAAGAAGAAAATGAAAAGAGATTTTTTTTTTTTTTATTTAAGTGCTAGTAAAGCAAAAAAGGAAAAATACCCGCAAGCAAAAAATCAAGAAAAACAAATTCTGTCTTAAAGCACAGATCGCAAAGAATCAGAGTAAAGAAACACACAATGGCAATAAAAAAACAAAGACTCTCATGCTTGTCTAAAAACCATAATTTTTTTTTTTTTGTCAACTATTAACTGAGAAAAATTAGGATAAGGTAAGATGATCTAACCTATTGACTGTTCAAACCTAGACTCAAACACCTAAGAGGAATATTTCTTATCAAAGGAGGGGATGGCTGCCCCACCCTGAAAAAAAAGTAGCCTATCCAAGCACGCGACTGTCACTAAAACAGCACGCGTGCTGAACAGAGACAGAAAGCATGTACACGCAGGCTGACCTCTTACAGGCCGCGTGTATATCTAAATTCTAAGGAAAAATATGAAAACAAGCAATCCAGACCAGGAAGAGGCCTCTGGTATTGATAACCAGGGTCCCTTGAAGGCTTGGATGCTCTTTCTAACAGAAAAGACAAATAATGCAAGGAATAATAAAGCGAAAAAAGGCAATCTGAGATACAACTGTGAACAAGCAAGACTCAGACAGGATTCCAGAAAACCCCCTGAGAATATGTAATTCTGACAGGGAAGAGGAGGACTGCCTCTAAGGTTCTCTGAACTCCTACACGCTACTTCTATCTCTACAGCTAGAGTTCACACGTGGGTTGTCAGAGGATAGGGCACGGGTACATGCGTGCAAGCCTTCTGCAAGCCGCGTTTACTTCTGTGTGTCCCGAAAACTACAGTCAAGCAAAAGTCAGGGAAAACTAGTATGGAAAACCAAACTCCCTGCTAGCTCAGACCTTACAGAAAAAGACAGGCAAAAAAAGACAGAAAACCTAATCTTTAAACTACACAAAAACTTAAATAAATCCAAGAACCCTGAAGATTATTCTCCTCAATATGGTCGCCAATTATGTTGTTGGGAAAAACACCCTACGAACTAGCAAACTAGGGTTAGACTTGCATGCAGATTTGACCGAATAGAAACTACTTTTTTACCTACATCCCAAGATTTAAATCCCTTTTTCTCAGTAAATGCAAGGAAAAGGACCACCTACCTTATTATCGGCATTCGATGTAGATCCTCCATTGTGCTTGACTACTTTCTTGCGTTGCTCCTTCCAAAGATAACCTACACTCAAGACAAACAACAACTATGCATGCATGCTACTTCTATACTCAAGGGTTAGAAATCAAGCGTAAATTAATCAAACCATAGACAATTCATGCATTGGGACGAGAAAAGCATTCTTTTTATTACTGAAAGTGAATCAACTTACAAAAGCTGAGACCAGCCACCGCTCCTTGAACCTGATCCTGGGCTCCTCTTCTTCTGTCCTTCAACTGCTTTGTGTTAAATCTCCTTTGGCATGAGGAAAGGCTAAAGGGTTGGGACAATGGATTACGTAAATGGGCAGAGTTTCTTCGCTATATTTTTTCCTCCTCCAAATGGTACCCCTACCCCTTCTTTTATAGGCTAGAAGGAGCTAGGGTTTTTGACGAACCCTCGGCCATGCATGGCCGGGAGTTTTAGTTAACTGGCCCATAGCTTTTTGTTACGTCGGCAACTTTCCTTTTTTCATGCTTTGTTAGGTACACGCGGGATGTTGTGAGTCAGCCAGCATGTACACACGTGCAGTAATGGGTTAGGGTGCGTGGACCTTGACACAAGAGGATTTTCAAAGAGTTGTTCAGCAAATTTTTGGCAAAGAAGGGATATGAGTTGGCTTGATGCCAGGTCAGCATGTGTGGTGCAATTTAGGGTTATAAAAAGCATGCTCTCCAAAGCCATCTTCCACAACAACAACAACAACAACCCCAATCCTCCTTCTGTACATTACAATATGTTTTGCTAGACCATTTGGTTAAAATTTTCCTTATTAAGTAAGAGGTCTTGAGTTCAAGTCTCTCTTTTGTTACTTTTTTTTGAAAAGTTCATGCTAAAATTGTAAAGTGTATTTCACTTCAAGTATAAAAGTGAATCACTATAAGTAGCTTTAATATTTTTTTTAGAGTTATTTATTTTGCATGCAGCCTTTCTGTTATAAAGTAACTTCATTGTAAAATTTATCCCCACTTCTCTTTCTAAAAGTGGGTCACTTCATAAAGTAACTTACACTATCACATGGTCATTTGGTTACCGTTTATGGCCTTTTTTTTTAAAGGGCATAACTCTCACATCCGAAGTCCATTTTCAATGCCATTTTTTGTAAACCACATAACTTTTTGAGCTCTTTCCATCCAGATAAAAAGATTTAGTTTTTAAATCCATATTATCTGCATATTTAATATGGCTTCTACAAGTAATGTTTATCTTACCAGCACCAACTACTTCCAATGGAAATCTCATATGGAATATTTATTAAGAAGTAAGGGCTTGTACTGGATTACCTTAGGAAAGGAAAAAGAACCCACTGATGATGATAAGAAATTAAAATGGGATAATAGGAGTGATGAAGCACATGGACTAATCAGAATGTCCATCTCTCTCAATTTAAGGTACCACCTTCAATAAATTGATGACCCCGAATAAGCTTGGGAAAAGATTAAATCTGTGTTTGGTAAACTCGATATTATTCGAGCAAAATAGTTAGAAAATCAAGTACTGACCTTGAGTCCAGGTGATTTTTCTTTCCTTGGAGACTATCTATCTAAGTTTAAAACACTCGGAATTTTATGTGAATAATGTAAGATAAAAATGGAGGAAGAGTGTTGCATCTATCTTATTCTTTCTAAGCTAGGTAGTGCAAATTTTGTGTTTGTATCTACATTTTATGCCATGAGAGAGGATCTAGGGAAAGCTTATGAAAAACCCACTCTTGAGTCCTTTTGTGATTCTTTGATTAGAGAGGAAGATAAGATTGTACAACTTGGAGTGATCAACACTGCAGGTACCCCCAACAAATCCTTAGTTTCCCAATAGAAATATAAACCCAAGTATCCCAAGAAGCAACATCCTCTCTACAACAACAAGTGACATAAGGGTCCCAAACCCGCTCAGACAGCTTCAGCTCCTAATGGTGACATAGGAGGAAAATATAAAAATAAGAAGACTGGCAGACATTGCAACATTTTTTATAAATATGGACATGATGAGTCTAAATGTTTCAATAAGATGGCATCTTTAGAAGCAGCGATGAAGAATCACAACATCAGCATTGGTTCTACTTCTTCTTCTTCTTCTCATGGACATGTACTTCCACTTCTGGTTTCTCCTTCAACACAACTTCTACTTCTTCTTCTAATGGGTGGCTTATTGATTCAGGAGCATCTTATCATATGGCTAATTATAAAGCCATATTTTCTACTCTAAATGAATGTAACAACAAGAAAATATTTGTTGGTGATGATAGATCTCTTAGTGTTGTAGGATCTGGAACAGTTCAAGTAGATAATGGTCATTTCAATGATGTATTATGTGTTCCAAGTCTTTCTTGTAACCTTCTATCAATCTATCAAATCACTCATTCAGGTGAAGGTAAAACCGTAGAGTTTTCACCTCACCAAGTTGTAATCAAGGATATAAAAGATCCTAAGCATGTTCTTACAACTGGAATTGTTGATGATATTACCAGGTTGTAAAAGTTTGACAACTTTGGGTCATCATCTTTTTCATCATTTTTTGTTGCTCATAGCAGTGACTTAATCAAACTTTGGCATGAGCGGTTTGGTCATATAAACTATTTCTCATTGTAGCAACTATGTAATCAAAAGATGGTAACTGGTATTCCTCCTGTTTCATGCAGAGATGGTGTTTGTGTCAGTTATGTTATTGGCAAACATCATCAGGATAGTTTTGACAAACGTGCCTCTCGACATGCTTCGGTCCCTTTGCATCTTGTTCAAGGTGATTTGTGTGGTCCATTTTCTTCCCCTTCTTTTTCTGGGTGCAAGTATTTCTTAACTTTCATTGATGATTTTTCCAGAAGTACTTGGGTTTACTTCTTAAAACTTAAGAGCAAAGTTTTTTGCCTACAAGGCCCTTGTAGAAAAGTAATCTAGACATCAAATTCAAAAGTTAAAGAAAAATAATGGAGGTGAATATGTGAACAATATTTTATAAGTTATTGCACTACACAAGGCATCCAAATGCAACACATTGTTCCATATACACCACAAAAAATGGTGTTGCCAAGAGAAAGAACCACACATTAAAAGAAATGGCTAATTGTATGATCCAATCTAAGGGATTAAGTCTAAAGTATTGGGTGGAAGCAATCAACTCTGGAAATTACATAGTCAATCGCACTCCCACAAAGGCTCTTAAAAATATAACACCGGAAGAAGCTTGGACTAAAATTAAACGAGATGTAAGCCACTTCCGTGTATTTGGCAGTACAACATGGGATCACATTCCTGATGAGAAAAGGAAAGCATTGCAGCCTAAAAGTGAGAAGTGTATATTTGTTGGTTATTCTGAAGATTTCAAAGGTTATAGAATTCTTCAACCACATTGTAATTAAATTATTCTTAGAAGAGATATTAAATTTGATGAAAATCTCTTGGCCTGTGAGCCTAATTCGATGGTTGTGCCTCCTTCAGCCTACGATCCATCTTCGACATTTGTGCATTATTTTGTTCCTATACTGGTTTCTTGTTTAGATGATGACAATGAGGATGAAAATCCACCTATTGGCATAGAGGCAGACCCAAGGTTCAATGCTACAACATCGCACCAACAAAACCCTAACTATCGGCCCTTTTGGCAACACCTGCGAAGAAGATGAAGTCTCACCCAAGGTAGAGGCAGGGGTGGTTGCAGTAATCAGGTGTCTGCAACCTTAGTTGGGACACAGATCTATGATTATAACACTAAATAGAGCACTTAGCAGTTAACATTCATCAATACTTGACCAATATCTACTTCGTAAATAAAACAGAGCATCGCATCATTCACCCAGATTTAATGTATATAAGTACTTTATCATAAACAAGAAGATTATATCTAGAATATCAAGAACTAAGAACAATCATAGAGGTCATATCTAACATTCTTACACATCATTACCATAAAGAATAAGCATATTGTCTAAAGCACTCAGCTAGAGAATACATAAACACATCGCAAGAAAACACAGTATTTACGTGGTTCACCCCCACCCTGGGGCTATGTCCACCAAATCTTCTTCTTTATTAGATTCTTCAATGGGTTACATGCACAGAGCCACAAAAATCCTACTCTGCATAGGACAGGAGATCTGCACGCACCTCGCCAGATCCTCCTTCCCTGAGCTAGATCATAGTACTAATCCTTTCCACAGCCTGCACACAAATCACTATAAACGACTTTCACTCAGCTCTGCAAGTCTCACACAACACACTTATAATCCACACTTGCACTTAACATTTAGCACTTAGCACTACTAGCCTCTTATCACATAGATACTGCTACTTCTTATATTTCCTAGACATCTATTTATACTTTACAAAATAGGCCTAAACATGGGTAAACCCATGGGCCGACATCCCATTCCCATAACATAATCCCATAACCCAAAAAGGACCCAAAAAGGGGACAAGATTCTGTGATCTCCTCTTCATCTTGTGCTCATCCTTCGACAAGCTGTCGAAGTCCCAAAATAGGTCAAACTTGACCAAGGATATTTCGAAACTTGGTCAAGGGCCAATAGGCCCCCAACACTCACATGTGACTCATCCTGATTCACGCTAGTCTGATCAGTTGTGCTTCAAAATCCTTGAGCTTGGATCAAGCTGCTTCGACTTACTATTGTGCGACAACCTCTTTCTCAGTGAACTCTTAGATGACCGTGTCGTTGACGGGTCCTTCTAGGCATTGTTTTGTTGCATTCACAACCTTCTATAGCTCTGTTCCTTGGCTTTCAACCTCTATGAACAATTGGTACGCCTTATCTTGTACTAGTTGAAGTTGTTGAGTTACTTCCATAACTCTTCTCTGAATCGTATGGATCTGTTGTTGGGTAGTGTGATACTCTTGAGACCACTTCATTCTTTCTACAGCTGATAGGACCTACATCTGTGTCTTTAGGGTCTCTGTATGCTTCTTCGCTTCTTGGAGTTGTGACTCCAGTGCCTGCAACTCTGGGTTCTCGGTGAGTTTCTCATACGTTTGGGTGCTCCAGTTACTTAGCTGCTTCCATTCGAGGCAAGAGATTTTAGTCTCTCAACTGCGCTTCGGGAATTTGCTTCTCTTTGGTCCCTTACTTCTTGTGGGGTGTCGGGTACAGTTCGTAGCTCCAAGTCTATTATGCGTTGTTGCATCTATTGGATCACTTTTTTCATCTACTCTACTTTCTTCGTGACTTGATCCTATGCCCTTATTTCTATGACTGTCATAGAGTGAAGTTCTCTATTGATTGCTTCCTTCATTTGAAGTTGATCTACGAGCAACTGTTCCTTTCCTTGCTATAGATGTGCCTTTTCCTCATCAAACTTCACTTGGAGAGCAATATTTTCTTGTTCTGCAGCATTGTGTTGTTCTACAAGTACTCCTTGTACTTGTGCCAGAGACTAGATGACTTGCGCTATTTCTTCTTATGCTCTTCGGAGGCGAGCTTCGCCTGTATCAACTAGGCGGTGGAGTTGAGCTGGCTCATCTCCCAATTCTGGTGTTCCCAATGACAGAGGCGCAGTGGAGACTGCACGGCTGGACTGTAGTGCATGTTGTAACCCTTGGATCTCAACCTCAATTCTATTGTACATCTCCTCCTACTTTGCCTCTTGTTTCTCTACTATCTCCAGTGAAGCATCATTTAGGGCTGCTATGATGAAATCGAAGTCATCAGAGGTGAGGACAGTCTGCATCTTGGTCATGGAGGCTTTCGATTTCTTCCTGGAAGAATATTTTGGAGGGGAAACCTTCCTTTTCTTCAATGGGTCCTCCTCGTCTCTAGGCGGGGTTACTTCTCCTTTCTTTTGTTTTTCCTCTGTGCCATTTATCTCTTTGCCATCACCCCCTCTCTCTGGTGACATTGAAGTAGTCTTCACTGAGGTACTTCTTACATCTTGGGCTTCTTCGGTCTTCTTTGTCTTGCTAGGTCCCGGTGTATCATGCGTTGTTTCTGGGCTATCGATGTCGGACATATCTGTAGGGTCTTCTCGAATGAGGAGGTCCGCCGACCAATCCTTGGTGATCTCCTCCAAATATTCCTCCATCATCTTATAATAGGATTGGAGTTGTTTCTTATGTTCGTCAGTGCGCGTTGTGATGTAAATGAAATGTCGGTCCACGCTAAACTTCATCAAGGGCCTGAACCGGTGTAGAGTGTTGAGAGTTATGCGAGGCTCAGACTGTATGGCTATCTTCAGCTGATTGTAATAGGTATGAAAAATAACATTGGACTGCCATTGTTTATTCATGTCACTTGAATACCATAGTGTGTTGAACTTCACAGCCAATGGTTCAAATGGATCGATTTCTGGGAAGGTTGCACCTTTCGGCATATCCCAGGAAATTAAAGTGATCAGGATCAATAGCCAACTCAAATGAAATGCGTACCCTTGGTCCTGTGCTTCTCTACAGTCGATTTCTAATTGGTTCACTAAGTACTTTGCCCAGTTCATCTGAAGTCCTTCTACACACTTCCCTGCGAGGTCGACTACAATACGAGTGACTTGGGTGGGTCAGGTTTTTCTGACTAACTTCCCTACAATCAATTGACAAGCGAGGTGTATTGTGCCACTCTGGATAGAAGCTACCTTGTAGCCTTTCATTCCCTTCTCAACATCGCCATAGGTGTCCTTGATCTTATGTGCAAGAGCATGATCCATGGATTTTCTGTGGTAAAACTCTTATGGATCAGATCCTTGCATACTTAACCCTGTGATCTGATTGATCAGCACCAGATCAACTGTTATACGACATTTTAACCAAAAATAGCCACCAAGGTAATAAGACATTAGCATCTTGACACATGCATTCACCTCCTGTTGTCGTCCGACATGGGGATTCTTCATGACGTTGAGCAGGATGGACTACGCGAGGTCCATAGTCCATTGATTAGGGACGATCTTTGAGTTTTTCCCTTTAGTTCTGTTCAGGTACTTATGTGGGGCGAGAATTCTATAGGCTTTGTGATCTCCTAGGTTGAAGTCATTGAACTTCAATACTGTGAGCTTATCTTGGTCTGCTCGCACTAGGTGGATCCCCTTTGGGAGGTATGAAGTGACCAAGGTGTAGTCGAAATATCTAGGCATGTTGTCTTGATTTATCGCATTGGTCAGAGGTGGAATATAGGTGGGTAGTATAGTTGGGATCAACTTGGCATTCGCTAGATCATCCTTGTTCTTGGTTCACTTCTCATCTGACGGCTGGGAGAGTCTGACTCTATGAGAAGTGGATTGAGAGGCTCGCATTCCTCTCGTCAATGATTCTTGCACACCTATAGACATTGACATGACTCTCTCAGTCATCAGGTCGATCAGAACATCTTCAACATCTTTCTCTACAGCACTCAATTCATCCGACATACGCATTCGGGTTTAACAATCTCAGGCTCGGGGAGCAACTTAGACACAAGAACGAGCTAGGAAGAAATAACGTGATGATCTTGGTGTAAAAGAAACTTAGTCTGTGGGCTCAATTTCTCAATTATCAAAAGTGTTCTCATTGCTCGGTGCAACGGGATAAATAGGTAACTCAACAACGGGTCGCTTGCAACGGGTATGAGGTCTCCATTAACTCTGTGTGGTCCATTATGGTGTGGTCTAACGGTCTGTTGATAAACCATAAATGTTTTTCTACCCATTCAGAGCATCGCTTGAACGGTTGTAATGTCCCCAATGGCTATGTTGCTTTGTCACGGCGAAGTTCCATGTGTCACTATTATGATATATCGGCAAAGTTCCAATTTTGTAAATTTTCCTTCTGCAAGGTTCCCTCTGGAGCCTTCTGCAACATGTCCATCTTAGCTCTCTTCTTACTTAGCTTTCTAGCCTTCTTCCCAATGAGCTTCATCTTAGTATGCCTTTTTTCGTTCTAATTCTTATCTTCTTTTGACATAGTCACTTCGCGCTATTGATATTCTTTCAAGGGTACTATTCTTTCTTTATCTAGGATAGTTATTTCAGTCCTATGTGGGTCCTCTAGTGTTCCTGCAAATTCGACATCTATTATGTTGTTTTTTAAGTGGTTGTGATCTGTTCTCTTGTTCTTCAATCAATTGTGTGATCCTTCTAGTTATAAAATCTTTTAACTCTTGCTTCTCCTACTCTAAGACTTCTTCTTCTTCCTTCCTTCTGGATTGATCTCTTTTAATCCAAGGATTTCCTATTAAATGGTAAATGGGGCGTTGTCCTCAATAAATTTAATAAACTCAAAATCTTCTTTTGTCAAAGTTCCATTGGCAGTCATAGGTATCTGAGCGAGCCTTCCACATAGGTTTATCATCTCTCCTCTAAATAACCCTATTCCTCCTAGTGAAGGAGTCATAGAGGGCCTTCCTATAGCTTCCCAAGTTCTCTATGCCATGATATTCACCTGTGTTTCTTCATCTAGAACACAGTCAATGTCTAAGCCTCCTATTCTTGCTTTAAGGTATTATTTTTCTTTAAAGACCTCCAATAATATGACATGTCAATGGTCATTCAGGGTTCCTTGCATTTGTAGCAGTACTTTCTCATATTCTTTCTTAAGTTCAACCCTAGTTTCTAGATCTGCCTTAGGGTTTTCTTGATTCAGATTCATTCTTTCAACTTTAGAAATCATTCTAGGGAAATCCAACACCTCATGGTCCATAGCCTTACAACAAAGAAATCTAGGTCTTCTTCCAGGGCATTCCTTAGCAAGATGTCTTGGTTTTCTGCAATTGTAATAGAGGGTTAATCATCTCTTTCGTTTAAATGATCCCCAACCTTTCCTATACTACACACTAGGATCTTGGTAGCTAACCTACAAACAATTATTTCTAGGCTCCTGCATCCGTTTGTTAGTCCAAACACTCTTTCTATGCATAGGTATAACATATCTTTCATTATTTTTATCATATCTACACATATCAAATATCATTTCATCTACCAATACCCTAGTTTTCAAACTAGGATAGAATCTATCAGAAATACCTAGATCCATACTCTAGAAAAAAAAATCCACTTATCTTATTTCTACAGAGCACAAAGCTTCCAGATATAAAAAAAATCATTATTCTTACCTTTATCAGAGCACAGAACTTGAAGATCTTACTTCTTTTAATCATAAATTCTCACTTTTACCTTTCTTAGAGCACAAATCTTTCAGATCTTGCTTCTTTCCTTCAAATCTGACCTCTTTCCTTCATATCGGGATTCTTTCTCAAGCACAGAGCTTCATAGAATAAGTCGAGTACTGCACACTGGAGCAATAGATATACACATAGAGATTCTCTTTTCTTTACTTTATTTCCCAGCAATCACAATCTCAATCCTGGCAACAGAAGCATTTGTTGGCATAGGGGCAAAACCAGGGTTCAACGCTACAAAAATGCACCAACAAAACCCTAACTACCAGCCCTTTCAACAACACCTACGAAGAAGATGAAGTCTCACCTGAGGTAGATGCAGGGGTGGTTCCAGTACTCAGGTGTATGCAACCTTATCTGGGACACAGATCTATGGTTATAACACTAAATAGAGAAATTAGCACTAAACATTCATCAATACTTGGCCAATATATACTTCGCAGATAATACAGAGCATCACAGCATTCACCCAGATTTAATGTATATAAGTACTTTATCATAAATGGGAAGATTAGATCTACTAGATCAAGCACTAAGCATAATCATAGAGGTCAGATCTAACATTATTACACATCATTAGCACAAATCATAAGCATATTTTTCCAAAGCACTCAGCTAAAGAATACATAAACACATCACGAAAAAAGCACATCGCAAGACAACACAGCATTTACGTGGCTCACCTCCACCCTGGTGCTACATCCACCAACTCTTCTTCTTTAATATCTTCTTCAATGGGTTACATGCACAGAGCCGCCAAAATCCTACTCTGCATAAGACAGGAGATCTGCACTCACCTCGCCAGATCCTCCTTCCCCGAGCTAGGTCACAACACTAAGCCTTTCCACATTCTGTGCACAAAGCACTACATATGACTTGCACTCAGCTCTGCAAGTCTCACACAACACACTTTTAATCCACACTTGCACTTAACATTTAGCACTTAGCACTACTGGCCTCTTATCACATAGATATCGCTACTTCTTATATTGCCTAGACATCTATTTATACTTTACAAAATAGGCCTAAACATGGGTAAACGCATGGGCCGACATCCCATTCCCATTACATAATCCCATAACCCAAAAAGGACCCAAAAAGGGGTTGATATTCCACGATCTCCACTTCATCTTGCGCTCCTCCTTTGACAGGCTGTCGAAGTCTAAAAATAGGTCAAACTTGACCAAGGATCATCTAAAACTTGGTCAAGGGCCAATAGGCCCCCAACACTCACCTATGACTCGTCCCAAGTCACTATGGTCTGATAAGTTATTCTTCGAAATCCTCGAACTTTGCTCAAGATGCTTTGACTTGATGTTGTGTGATGGCCTCTTGCTCAGCGAACTCTTGGATGACCACGTCATTGACGGGTCCTTCTAGGCATTGTTATGTTGCATTCACAACCTGCTTTATCTTTGTTTCTTAGCTTTCAACCTCTGTGAACAATCGGTACGCCTTATCTTGTACTGGTTGAAGTCATTGAGTTACTTCCATAAATTTTCTATGAATTGTATGGATCTATTGTTGGGCAATGTGTTTCTCTTGAGACCGCTTCATTCTTTCTACAGCTGATAGGGCCTTCAACTGCACCTGTAGGGTCTTTGCATGATTATTTGTTTCTTGGAGTTGTGACTCTAGTGCCTGCAAATCTGGGTTCTCGATGAGTTTCTCATACGTTTGGGCACTGTGGTTACTCAACTGCTTGCATTCTAGGGCAAGAGATTTTAGTCTCTCAACTGCACTTCGAGAAGTTGCTTCTCTTTGGTCCCTTACTTCTTGTGGGGTCTCGAGTACAGTTTGTAGATACAAGTCTATTATGCGTTGTTGCAGCGGCTGGATCACTTCTGTCAATTGTTCTACTTGCTTCGTGACTTGATCCTCTGCCCTTATTTCTATGATTTTCATAGAGAAAAATGATCTGTTAATGGATTCCTTCATTTCAAGTTGCTCTGCGAGAAAATTTTCCTTTCCTTTTTGTAGTTGTGCCTCTTCCTCATCAAACTCCGCTTGGAGAGAAAGATTTTCTTTTTCTGTAGCACTGTGTTGTTCTACAAGTACTCCCTATACTTGTGCCAAAGCCTGGGTGGCTTGCACTGTTTCTTCATGTGCTTGTCGGAGGCGAGCTTCGACTGTATCAGTTAGGTGGTGGAGTTGAGCTGGCTTATCTCCCAATTCTGGTGTTCCCAATGACAGAGGTGTAGTGGAGACTGAGCAGATGGACTGTAGTGCGTGATGTACCCCTTGGAGCTCGGCCTCAATTCTATTGTACATATCCTCTTTCTTAGCCTCTTGTTTTTCTACTATCTCCAAAAAAGCATCATTCAGGGATGCTATGATGAAATCGAATTCATCAGAGGTGAGGACAGTCTGCATATTGTTCATGGAGTCTTTTGATTTCTTCCTGGAAGAAGGTTTTGGAGGGGAAACCTTCCTTTTCTTCGATGGGTCCTCCTCGTCTCTAGGTGGGGTTACTTCACCTTTCTTTTGTTTCGCCTCTATACCATTTATCTCTTCTCCATCACCCCTGTAACGACCCTGCTTAAATAGACATATAGGATTATTAATTATAATTAATTTAATAATCTAACTGTCCTAAAATATTAGCTAAACAATAATTATTTCTTAAAATAACATTAACTAATTTAGTATTATTAATTAGTTATTCATGATTGTCAATGATTAATTTAAGTATTAATTAACTCATTAATTAATAAGGTAAAGAAATAAAAAGAGGATAATAAATTATATAGTTAAATTAAGTTACGTAACCAACAAGGGATAACATATTAACTACAAGAGGATAAAATAATAAAGGGGAGAATAAGGGGCATTAACAGGGGGTAGGTAAGGGAGTAAAGGCATAAGTCGGTGAAAGGAGGAATAGGGAGGGAAAGGAAGTTTACGGGAGGTCATTTTTTGACGGGGGGAAGGAGCGATTGATTTTGGGGGATCTGTATTTGTAGAGAGGAGTGGATTTTTGGGAGTGGGATTGTATCAGTTAGGCACCGAGGTTGCTGGAGGTTTTGGGCACGGGGGCCAGGATATCCATATGATATCCTAGAGCTAGGAAGTTACCTAGTTGGCAGGGAGGAACTAGGTTTTGGGCAGTGTTTTGCAGCAGTGGTCAAGGAGGTAAGCGGTATACAAATGGAGAATTATTGCAAGAGTGTCGACTTTATGTAGTGGAAGAAGTGAATGAAAGGAAGGGACCCTCATTGGATCAGTACCCGATATTGTCAGAATTTCAGGATGTTTTTCTGAACGAGTTACCAGGGTTACCTCCTGAGAGGGAGCTTGATTTTACTATTGAGATAAAACCTGGTGCAGAACCAATCTCCAAGACTCTGTATCGGATGACAGTGCTAGAACTTTGTGAATTGCAAATGCAGTTGAAAGAGTTACTGGACTTAGGGCTAATAAGGCCCAGTGTCTCACCTTGGGGTGCACCGGTAATTTTTGTAAAGAATAAGGATGGATCCTTACGACTGTGCATAGACTACAAGGACTTGAACTATGCTACAGTGAAGAATAGGTACCCAATGTCGTGAATAGATGACCTCTTCGATCAGATGAAAAAAGCAGCGGTATTCTCAAAGATCGATTTGCGATCAAGGTATCATCAGTTAAGGATTAAGGAAGGTGACATCCCAAAAACTATCTTTCGAACTTGTTTTGGACATTACGAGTTCATTGTAGTACCTTTTGGATTGACCAATGCCCCAGTAGTATTCATGAGCCTCATGAACGGCGTATTCCGAAAGTACTTAGACCATTTTGTACAAGTCTTTTTAGATGACATTCTCATCTATTCCAAGAATGAAAGAGAACACGAGGAACACTTGTGAATAGTGTTGTCCTGCCTTAGAGAGAACAAATTGTATGGGAAGTTGTCGAAGTGTTCCTTATTCCAGAAAGAGATCCACTATTTAGGTCATATCATTTTCGGTGAAGGAATCTTTGTGGACCCAGAAAAGGTAAAGGCCATTATGGAGTGGCCAGTGCCGAAAAATGCCCATGAGGTGAGAAGCTTCATGGGACTAGTAGGTTATTAAAGGAGATTTGTAGAAGGATTCTCAAAAATAGCGAAACCCATCACCACTTTGCAACGCAAGGGGGTCAGGTATGAATGGACAGAAGAATCTGATAGTGCATTCATTGAGCTTAAGAGGTTACTAACCAGTGTGCCAATTCTACGAGTGTCATATATGGAAAAGGACTTCACGGTCTGCACGGATGCCTCGAAGCAAGGGTTGGGGGCCGTGCTAATGCAGGATGGAGGAGTGATAGCTTATACGTCAATGAAGTTGAAGAAGCACGAAGAGTTATACGTGACTCATGATTTAGAGTTGGCAGTTGTAATGCTAGCTCTGAAACTTTGGAGGCACTATCTTGTTGGGTGAAACTTTGAGCTCAAAACGGACCATCAAAGTT